>CM033633.1:7117000-7190674 GCA_019453435.1 Rhinogobius similis
CGTGTGGGTTGGATCTGGTCGCCAAATGTACGAGTCAATTATTGTTTAAATTGAAACAAGTCTTTACAGTCGACGTCTGTTTGTTCAGACCATCTGTGAGCGCGTGCAGAGACGTGCATGCGCTGGTCAAATCCACTCTTTACTCTGGATCACCATCAAACATACTGTAAACAAACTATAATCACAGCTCATATCGAGGAAAAAAAAACACAGACAAACCATTTTTCAAGATTTCAGGCCTTTGACCTTCACATGGTAATTACAGAGAGAAATACTGACCAAAAATGAATTTAAACATCAAAGTATTTAATAAGAATTAGCTTGTTGTGCATGTTTTCGGTTGTTGGGAGATATTGGTGTATCAATCAGACACAGGGAGAACACGCCAACAATGTCACTTTAACATGTTTATAGTTGCATTTACTGGTAATGATGTAAAAACAAAGGAAAAAAATAGTGCTATTGACCTTATTCTGCCCCGCCCACTTTTGCCGTTTTTTTACACTTTTGTTGTAAACGCACTTCCGTTTGACGAGAACTCCGTTAAAGCTAATGAAGAACGAGGGAAAAGTCTCACCGCTAAAATGTTACATAAAGTAGGTTGATTTGTGTAAAATGTTTAATGAACACGAGCAACAACAAGTCAACAACGCAACGATTTCCTGAGGCCTGAAAACGTCTTTTTAGTCCATGTAGAACTTATTTTCTGTTGAGCTCGTCTGCTCCATGTAAACTACAACGGAAACAAGATGGCGGCGCGTACGGCAACTTCTGGAATAAGGTGAATAGCTGTGTTTGTGTCGTCTTCGGGAACATGGAAAAATGCTTTTGCCGAGTTGAAAAATGCACATAAACACCATAGATCTGTGTAGGCCAGTGTTATCTTAAACGTGTCGTGAGATGCCTCTAGTGGCCAGTCCACTGGAACTGCAGCGCAAAAATGCATTTTCAGATTATGAACCTTTTTCTCGGTTCCAAAACTCATCACTTTCTTAAGAACAGGTTTTTAATCTTCAGCTTTGGCTCCGCTCTAGCAGCTCTCGCTCTGATTGGTCAGAGCAGTGTGGGCGAAGAGCAGACTGTGCAGGTTCAGTGGACGGAGCACAGCCGCTAAAGGTCAAATGTGACACGTTCCATGAGCTTTGACTGGAACGGGACGACGCCTCACACCCGGGGCCCGATGAACGCTCACAAGTCGAGAAAACAACCTGGGAACTCAGGTCAAAAGCTGCTACATGACTTCGACATTTAGACTAAAATCAACTCATTTGTTTATTCATCTCTAATATTTGAGCTCTTTGACGTAATGTCTTTATCAATGTAACGTTAGCTGAAGTAAAAATGGTAGGAACAAATAAATCAAATCAAATCAATTAATTTATTTTTATAATGCCCAAAATCACAGCAACAGTTGCCTCGATGGGCCACAGGTAAAAGCAGTTCAGATAACTGTCCCAGAATGCCCCTGTCCTTTGACCCTCTTTTGGTGAGGAAAAACTACAAAAAACCCCATGGGAAAAAGTAGAAACCTCGGGGAGAACCACAGTGAAGGAGAGATCCTACTCCCACGGACGGACAGGCTGCAGATGAACTAGGACTGACATCCACTTGGACTGAACCAGAACCACTCAAGAGGGAGTTCGTCCAGGCAAATAATGAAACAAATCTCACTGTTAGCTCTAGTCAATGTTAAAGGGCAAATATTATCGATTATTTGTATGGTTTTTAGCTTTTAAACCTGCTCTGGAGTGTCTTCAGTTTGACATGTCATGTTTTAGAACTAAAAATAAAATGCTTTGCCGTGAGCCGCGGATCTGACGAAGTTGTAGTTATCGCGATTAGACGGAAGAAATGCTCAGAGCGAGTCTGGCCATGATTTAAGGACTTGAAACAGCAAAGGATTCTGGGGTAAATGACGTCAGCATCGTCTACGTCACACGTCGAAGGAGTTCAGAACAAACCAGCATCATCAAACAAACATGAATCAAACTAAATGCTGCTCCAGGTGTATTTTTGATGATGGAACAATGTTAGAACATGGATACAAGCTCAACAAAGTCAATTTTGTATAATATTTGTCCTTTAAAGTTATCACTGTTACTGTGATTTTAGGATTGATGATGAGGATTGACCAAAATCCTGACTTTCTGAGATAAATCACATGAATACAAAAAACCTTGACTTTTCGTCTTTAAAACCTGAGCACCCAAGGACCACATGAACTGAGAATATGTCACCAGTTTTTAATACTTTAGTGTCAGAAAACCTACTTTATTTCATTCATGTTGATATAGCAAACATTGAACTTTGTACCAAATTTTGTTTCAAGTGGACAGGCCCAGTAATTAAAGAGATATGAACCATAAACCAGGTCAAAACATTCGCAGACCACCAATTCTGATCTGTCTCCGGCTCAACGTTAAAACACGAGCCGTTTAGAAATCGTTCAAAGTAAAAATAGTTTGAATAAACATTGGTCGTAGCTTCGTGTTTCTCTCTCGTTTACAAAGACCACACGTCTCTGCTCCTCCTCCTCCTCTACGTCCTCTTCTCTTCCTCGTTCGCTCTCTGCCTCCGTCCGGGTCGTTTAGTCGTCGGGGATCTGCGTCTCCATGACAACGCCTTCCCATCGTCCTCGGCTGCAGCTCCTGTTTTATTATCATCTCGCTGTGAGGTGGTGTCAGCGCGAGGTCAGACGGTATTTAAGGGCTGTGTGGGAGACGAAGATGAGACGAATCCGGACTGAACCAGGTCTAAACCAGGACTCGTGCCAAGCTGGACTTTTGGGTCCCAAATGTGGAACCAAACCAGGACTAGGGTGGGATTTACAGATTGTACATTGGTGAATAATTAATGAAAAATATGGAGAGAGTTTGTAGGTGCATTCTTGTTCTGGTTTGGTCTGGTTCTGGGCCCAGTTTGAGTCTGAACTTGCAATTTTATCGCACCAAAACTGGGACTAAACCAGGACTAGGGTGGGATTTACAGATTGTACGTTGGTGAATAATTAATGAAAAATATGAGAGTTTGCGGTGCGTTCTTGTTCTGTTTTGGTAAAGTTTTGGGCCCAGTTTGAGTCTGAACTTGCAATTTTATCACACCAAAACTGGGACTAAACCAGGACGAGGGTGGGATTTACAGATTGTACATTGGTGAATAATTAATGAAAAATATGGAGAGAGTTTGTAGGTGCGTTCTTGTTCTGGTCTGGTCCTGGTTTTGGGCCCAGTTTGAGTCTGAACATGCAATTTTATCACATCAAAACTGGGACTAAACCAGGACTAAACTCGAAACTAAACCAGGACTAAACAAGGACTAAAACAGGACTTAACCATGTCCACATCAGGACAAAAAAGGTCTCAATTTAGGACCAAATACTGAATGAAACAACAAACAAATGTGAGCGTCTTTTCTTGGTTTAGTCCTGGTCTGGTATAGTCTAGATTTAGTTCCAGGTTTAATCCCAGTCTCAAGTTTGATCTGGTAATTGTGCAAATATCAATGCACCTTGAAGATCAGGGAAATTATTTATGTTTATTTAACAACTCTTAATGGGACGAGAGCGCGTTAATGAGCAGCTGGCAAGAAAAAAAAACACACATATTATTGTTTCTTTGCAATAATACTATCTGAAATTACCAAGCCCCACATCTGTCCGTTATCATCTGTCTGATTATGTTATTCTCTCTCTCCCCTTTCCCCTCCTTCCCTTTCCAGTCGAGCAGATCTGTGGCGTGTTTTCTGCCGCCTCCAAACAGAAAGCCTGGGACCATTTCACCAAAGCTCAGCGCAAGAACATCGAGATCTGGAGGAAGCAGTGCGAGGTGAGTGAAGTAAATGAATCAGCTACGACAAAGCAAGAGTCAAAATGAAGGCGTAACACATGCTACTGCAACTGGTTGAGGACGACAGGGAAGAAATAGCGATAATGAACGTCAAAAAGCTTGAATTTTAGCCTTTGGAGTTCATCTTTGTCTTTAAAGGACACATATTCTGCGACAGTAACTTTTTTTTTTACCTTTAAATCATGTTCTAACAATGTTCCATCATCAAAAACACACCTGAAGTAGTATTCAGCTGCATTCACGCTGTTTTGAGGAATGTTCATTAGAAAATCCTATCCTAAAAAAAAAAAAAAAGAAAATCCTACCCCCTCCGAGCATCAAACACACGTCCTGCGCAACTTCCGGGATTTTCTGACGTATTTTCAGACTTCATACGTCACTTATCTGAGACTCTTCTGCTGTTTTTAGTCCTTAAATCATCGCTAAACTCGTTCTGAGCATTTCTGCCTCTGAACACGATAACTGCTGCAGCAAATCCCCACAATGACGTCTTTTCAGCGCTAACTTCACTAGATTGTATACAGCACTGGCGCCATCTGCTGGCTGGATGAACACAGTAAGTGTCATTTCATAGTGACTGATAATACAGGTAACACAAGGGGAAAAATGCAGAATATTTTTCCTTTAAATGAAGCTGTAACTGACAAAAAACCTCAAAACTAATCATATTACACATTAACAACCCTTACGTGGCCTTAGTGTGTTTTTAAAGAGAATACATTGTGTAGATTGCGGCCTAAATCTGCAAAATCTGGACATCTGAGTCACTTTCCACCTTCTAATGTAATCAAAAAGTGTCCCTGAAGATGTTTGTGAGGATTACATTTTATTATAAAACCCTGTACTTATAATATTTGCCTGTATTGACAATTAAAATGATGTGACTTGATGAAATAGTGAAAAAAATGTTGTACTTTAACTAATGACAGAGGTGTACAATGTAATAAACACCTGAAAATCATTGGTTTGACTTTAGTTTTAGTCTCTTCAAACAACTCTTTCTCTCGTTTAATTAACAGATTAATAACTAATAAAATTGCCAATACACAAGATTGTTAATCATTATGAGACGATGGTTAAATCTTTCCCCAAATCAAAAATACATTTAACCCCTTACCTGGTGTAGACCTGGTTTAGTTGTGGTAAACCCTGGTTTAATTCAGATTTAGTCCTGTTTAGTCCGGATAGTCCTGTTTTAGTCCTGGAATAGCCCTAGTTTAGCTCTGGTTTAGTTGTTTTGTCCTGGTTTAGTCTTTGTTTAGTCCTGGTTAAGGCCTGGTTTAGACCTGGTTTAGACCTGATTTAGTCCTAGTTTAGCCCTGGTTTTGTCCTGGTTTAGCACTGGTTCAGTTATAGTTTAGTCCTGGTCTAACCCTGATTTGTTATAAAATAATCCTTTATTATCTTATCTTAAATGTATTTTTTGTGTTGAAAAATTGCATTGTAGCTTAATTAATTAGAAGTCTGACTCACTATATCACTCACAACATCAGAAATCTCAGCTTAAAGTCAGTTAGCCTTTAGCTCGGATGCTAGTTTTACTTATTAGTTCTGATCTTAAAAGGTTTACAGTCCCAACAATCACTTTTAACGAGGCTTTGATCTCAGTCGGTCAGTGTCGGTGCAGTTTACTCTTTCTGGATTATTCGTAACTTGCATTTTTTTGCGGATTAATGCTAACGCTAATGCTAAAGCAAAAAGGAAAATACAGGTACAGGCTAATTTTGACCTGTTTTGATTGTTTATTTGATTTGTTTGGATGTTTAGTTGTGTCCAGTTGACTGAAATGACATAATAAATAAAAGAATAAAGTGATAAAATATCTTGGCTTTTCTCCTGCAGCTCTTTCTGTTGGATTTGTGGTGTTTTTACTTCTGTTTCTCGTTCCGACACGTATCTAAGTCGGACGGGCGCCTGTGATCCGTCTCGCTGTACGTCTGCTCTTCCCCAAACGCACTGCACTTCCTGGAAACCGCTGCCATGGAAACTATGATTTCCAGGGTTCAGATTTAATAATTAACGCGAGTCGTATCCAGCCGACAAACGGGGGAATACGATATGTTATGATCCCTGTCAGAAGAGTGGGAGGAGGAGGGAGGGAGGGAGGGAGGAAGGGGGAGAGAGGGAGAGAGGAAAGTAGAGAAAGAAGAGAGGAAGAGAGAAAAGGAGGGAGAGAGAGGGAGAGAGGAAAGTAGAGAAAGAGGAGAGGAAGAGAGAAAAGGGGGGAGATAAAGGGAGAGATGACAGTAGAGAAAAAGGAGGGGAAGAGAGAAAAGGAGGGAGAGAGAGGGAGAGAGGAAAGTAGAGGAAG
The DNA here is from genome assembly GCA_019453435.1 of Rhinogobius similis. NCBI lineage: Eukaryota > Metazoa > Chordata > Actinopteri > Gobiiformes > Gobiidae > Rhinogobius > Rhinogobius similis. The sequence goes on from CM033633.1 coordinate 7,123,157, forward strand.
AGGAGAGGAAGAGAGGAAAGGAGGGAGAGAGAGGGGGAGAGGAAAGAGGAGAAAGAGGAGAGGAAGAGAGGTGAGAAAGGTAAAGGAGAGAGAGAGAGAGAGAGAAGGGTGAGAAAGGTAAAGGAGAGAGAGAGAGAGAGAGAGAGGGGTGAGAAAGGAAAACGAGAGAGAGAGAGAGAGAGAGAGAGAGAGAGAGAGAGAGAGGGGTGAGAGAAGGTAAAGAGAGAGAGAGAGAGAGAGAAAAGAGGAGAGAGAGGTGAGAAAAAGAGGAGGAGAGAGAGAGAGAGAGAGAGAGAGAGAGGGGTGAGAAAGGTAAAGGAGAGAGAGAGAGAGAGAGAGAGAGAGAGAGAGAGGAGAAGAGAAGAGAGAGAGAAGGAGAGAGAGAGGAGAGAGAGGAGAGGGGAGAGAAAATTAAGGAGAGAGAGAGAGAGAGAGAGAAGGGTGAGAAAGGTAAAGGAGAGAGAGAGAGAGAGGGGTGAGAAAGGTAAAGGAGAGAGAGAGAGAGAGAGAGAGAGGGGTGAGAAAGGTAAAGGAGAGAGAGAGAGAGAGAGAGAGAGAGAGAGAGAAAAGAAAGGAGAGAGAGATAATGAGAGAAAGAGGGAGAGAGAGAGGAGAGAGAGAGAGAAAAGGGATTGAAACAGAGACATACACAGAGAGAGAGAGAGAGAATGGTAAAAGAGAAAGACAGGGAAGAGTGAGAGAGAGAGACGGAAGAGTGAGAGAGAGGGAAAAAGAGAAAGAGGGAGAGCGAGAGAGGTGGGCAGAAAAAGAAAGGACAAAGATAAAGACAGAAAAAAGATAGAGAAATAGAGAGACACAGACAGAGAGAGAGAGAGAGAGAGAGAGAGAGGGGTGAGAAAGCTAAAGGAGAGCGAGAGAGAGAGAGAATGGTAAAAGAGAGAGAGAGGGAAGAGTGAGAGAGAGGGACAAAGAGAAAGAGGGAGAGAGAGCGGGGCAGAAAAAGAAAGGACAAAGATAAAGACAGAAAAAAGATAGAGAAACAGAGAGACACACAGAGAGAGAGAGAGTGGGGTGAGAAAGGTAAAGGAGAGAGAGAGAGAGAGAGAGAGGTGAGTGATAAGGCACAGAGAGAGGAGTGCAAGGGGGAGTTAAGATTAAATTCCATCTGAATTTATGGCTCAGCACTGGCCGCACTTAGATATTGGGCTTTTTCTCTTCAGTCCTCGGAGGGGCACAGGGTTTATTTTCATCCTTCTGCCCTTTAACCTTTAACCTTTGACCTTTTGACCTTTACACTGTGGCTGTGTCCGAATGTCTTCACTATTCCCTCCAGGGGGCGCTAAATCAGGGTCACGCCAGTTTTAATGCTGTGGAGAGGCGAGCCCACTCACATAACGTATTTGTATTTTATTGTGTGTTTTCAAGCTCTGTTTATGGGCTGAAATGTTCCGCAGTGGGGCTTTGAAGTCTGACCGTGTCGTGTTTCAGGAGCTGAGGAACGCCCACAGCGAGGAGGTGATGGGCATCAGACGAGAAGAGGAGATGGAGATGTCCGACGACGACGAGGCCGAACATCTGTGCAAAAGGATCTGCACGCAGCAAAACGGTGCGAGAATCTAACCCTCAACCTCCACCTGGAATAAACAATAAACAATAAAAAATAAACAATGAACATCACAGAAATTAAATCATGATCGGAGCCAAGTGACTATTGGCTCTTTTGGTGAAATCGTTAGGGATCAGTGCAGCTTTTCTATGGAAGATAATGTGTTTTAAATTTGTTTTTTTTTACCCTGAAAAAACATGCTTCAGGTGTTTTTTTTTACCTTTTGTTTTTCTCAATTAAAAAAATAAATTTAAAACTTCACCTTTTAAATCTACAATACATATATTTTCAGGTCCTAAAATTCAACGGTCTGAATTGAAATTGTGAAATTGTCAGTGGATTTGGCATTTGTGATCTTAAAGCCGGTATTTAAATGTGTGTGACCAGTTCCTCGCTCTCACAGACTCTTGAACACACTGTTAATATCCACAAACATTCATTTTCAGACACAGGTTCAGTTTCAGAACAACTTGTTTCAGACAGAGAAGTGACACTTGTGCGACCGCCCCAAAACAGCCAATCAGAGCGCTGCGTTTGACTCCTGTTACGTGCCGTGGTCGAGGTGGAGGGATGGCACGCAACGTTGATGTTAAAAAATCGGGTGTAGAACAGAATCAGAAATGTGAGGTAAAGAAAAACACTATTTATTTACATAAAATGAGAAAGTGCTACAAACCAAAAGTTCCACTAACAGAAAGTAACTAACAAAACAACGCCAAAGAACAAAAAGGAGATGCTGCAGCAGGACCCACGGCCATCGTCTGTGTGTGAACTCCAGCCTTAAATACGCCTCCTGATTACTGGCATCTCAGGTGCGGCTGATCAGGTGGGAGGGCCTGGGTGGTGCAGGCAAGGCAAACAACTCCATAACACCTCCCCCCATAAAACAAAAAAATCACACCCCTAATAAACAGAGCAATATGCTGTATTTCCCAGTTGACAAAGTATAAAATACATTATTATTAGATGCAGAAAGCATTTTTCTGTTTTGCTTTTATAATGTATTCTATGGGGAATTTTTTTGTACTCAATTACAAAATAAATTCGGGTACCCCAGCTTTAAGTTTAAATTTTAAACTGATTTTAAAAAATGCAAAATTAAGCAGCTGAAATGCAGAAAAAAGTATAAAAATCAAACATTTGAAATTTTAAATCTGATTAAAACCACTCCATTTGCATTTAGGGGAGACACTGCAGGTGAAGAGGAACAAATCTTAAATTATAAGTGTAACCCCTGTGAAATCATAAACTAGTACAAACTAATTAATTCAATAAATGTAGTATTATTTTCACTCTGTATTGCTGTAAATGTGCCGCTCCGAGTTCTCGCGGGAGTTCGGTGCCTTCTCGCGGGATTTCGGTAGTCACGTGAGTCACATAAGCAAATTTAAGAGGTAAATGTTACATAAGACATCAATTATCCACTACTTCTCCTGTAGTTCATTCACATAAAGTTTTTCCTCATGTCATGTATATGTTCATGTAGAAATAAGGGATTTTATGGCTAAAAATTGCGAAAACTGCACATATTTAGGACATTTTTTGGAACATTTGAGAAGTGTGAAAAATGGACAGAACCAGGTTTAAATTTCTTGGTTCATTTTGTAAAAAAAAAAAAAATTACTGAAGGGATTTTGGATTTCTTATTAAGTTTTTGAGTAAACTAGATCTAACTGAACATTAGCCTAAAAATTTAAATGTTGCCTCATTTTTTTAGCTTAAAACTTAAATAAATCAGGCTTAGAATTAGATATCGGCAAATACTTCTGTATATTCAGCCTCAATCTTCGATGCAGGAGCTAAGCTTTAAGGCTGATATTTATGTCTCGAGGGAGAAAAACGCATTTTAAGAAAACATCCTTTGAAGTTACAACGTCCCAGAGAAATCTATGGATGAAGTGGATTCAGTGAAATAATAAAAGTCGATATGTTGAGAGCAAACTGACCAAAAATGAAAAAGAAAGAAGAAAAGTAGTGAGTTTTGCCTGTAGTGTCCCGCCTTAACTGCTGTAGTTGTGTTCACACTTATGGTTTGAACTCATTGTGGTCCTGATGTCGACTCGGTTTGGTCCTGTTTGTTCTAACCCTGGTCTGGACTCGGTTTGGTCCTGTTTGTTCTAACCCTGGTCTGGACTCGGTTTGGTCCTGTTTGTTCTAACCCTGGTCTGGACTCGGTTTGGTCCTGTTTGTTCTAACCCTGGTCTGGACTCGGTTTGGTCCTGTTTGTTCTAACCCTGGTCTGGACTCGGTTTGGTCCCGTTTGTTCAAACCCCGGTCTGGACTCGGTTTGGTCCTGTTTGTTCGAACCCTGGTCTGGACTCGGTTTGGTCCTGTTTGTTCTAACCCCGGTCTGGACTCGGTTTGGTCCTGTTTGTTCTAACCCTGGTCTGGACTCGGTTCGGTCCTGTTTGTTCTAACCCTGGTCTAGTCCAGGTTTGGTCCTGTTTGTTCTAACCCTGGTCTGGACTCGGTTTGGTCCTGTTTGTTCTAACCCTGGTCTGGACTCGGTTTGGACCTAACCCTGGTCTGGACTCGGTTTGGTCCTGTTTGTTCGAACCCTGGTCTGGACTCGGTTTGGTCCTGTTTGTTCTAACCCAGGTCTGGACTCGGTTTGGTCCTGTTTGTTCTAACCCTGGTCTGGACTCGGTTCGGTCCTGTTTGTTCTATACCTGTTATATTCCTGGTTTGGTCCTGTTTGTTCTAACCCTGGTCTGGACTCGGTTTGGTCCTGTTTGTTCTAACCCTGGTCTGGACTCGGTTTGGACCTAACCCTGGTCTGGACTCGGTTTGGTCCTGTTTGTTCTAACCCTGGTCTGGACTCGGTTTGGTCCCGTTTGTTCTAACCCTGGTCTGGACTCGGTTTGGTCCTGTTTGTTCTAACCCTGGTCTGGACTCGGTTTGGTCCCGTTTGTTCTAACCCTGGTCTGGACTCGGTTTGGTCCCGTTTGTTCAAACCCTGGTCTGGACTCGGTTTGGTCCCGTTTGTTCTAACCCTGGTCTGGACTCGGTTCGGTCCTGTTTGTTCTAACCCTGGTCTGGACTCGGTTCGGTCCTTTTTGTTCTAACCCTGGTCTGGACTCGGTTTGGACCTAACCCTGGTCTGGACTCGGTTTGGTCCTGTTTGTTCTAACCCTGGTCTGGACTCGGTTTGGTCCTGTTTGTTCTAACCCTGGTCTGGACTCGGTTTGGTCCTGTTTGTTCTAACCCTGGTCTGGACTCGGTTTGGTCCTGTTTGTTCTAACCCTGGTCTGGACTCGGTTTGGTCCTGTTTGTTCTAACCCTGGTCTGGACTCGGTTTGGTCCTGTTTGTTCTAACCCTGGTCTGGACTCGGTTTGGTCCTGTTTGTTCTAACCCTGGTCTGGACTCGGTTTGGTCCTGTTTGTTCTAACCCCGGTCTGGACTCGGTTTGGTCCTGTTTGTTCTAACCCTGGTCTGGACTCGGTTTGGTCCTGTTTGTTCTAACCCTGGTCTGGACTCGGTTTGGTCCTGTTTGTTCTAACCCTGGTCTGGACTCGGTTTGGTCCTGTTTGTTCTAACCCTGGTCTGGACTCGGTTTGGTCCTGTTTGTTCTAACCCTGGTCTGGACTCGGTTTGGTCCTGTTTGTTCAAACCCTGGTCTGGACTCGGTTTGGTCCTGTTTGTTCTAACCCTGGTCTGGACTCGGTTTGGTCCTGTTTGTTCTAACCCTGGTCTGGACTCGGTTTGGTCCTGTTTGTTCTAACCCTGGTCCAGACTTGGTTTGGTCCTGTTTGTTCTAACCCTGGTCTGGACTCGGTTTGGTCCTGTTTGTTCTAACCCTGGTCTGGACTCGGTTTGGTCCTGTTTGTTCTAACCCTGGTCTGGACTCGGTTTGGTCCTGTTTGTTCTAACCCTGGTCTGGACTCGGTTTGGTCCTGTTTGTTCTAACCCTGGTCTGGACTCGGTTTGGTCCCATTTGTTTAAACCCCGGTGTGGACTCGGTTTGGTCCCCGGTCTGGACTCGGTTTGGTCCTGTTTGTTCTAACCCTGGTCTGGACTCGGTTTGGTCCTGTTTGTTCTAACCCTGGTCTGGACTCGGTTCGGTCCTGTTTGTTCTAACTCCGGTCTAGACTCGGTTCGGTCCTGTTTGTTCTAACCCCGGTCTGGACTCGGTTTGGTCCTGTTTGTTCTAACCCTGGTCTGGACTCGGTTTGGTCCTGTTTGTTCTGGACTCGGTTTGGTCCTGTTTGTTCTAACCCTGGTCTGGACTCGGTTTGGTCCTGTTTGTTCTGGACTCGGTTTGGTCCTGTTTGTTCTAACCCTGGTCTGGACTCGGTTTGGTCCTGTTTGTTCTAACCCTGGTCTGGACTCGGTTTGGTCCTGTTTGTTCTAACCCTGGTCTGGACTCGGTTTGGTCCTGTTTGTTCTAACCCTGGTCTGGACTCGGTTTGGTCCTGTTTGTTCTAACCCTGGTCTGGACTCGGTTTGGTCCTGTTTGTTCAAACCCTGGTCTGGACTCGGTTTGGTCCTGTTTGTTCGAACCCTGGTCTGGACTCGGTTTGGTCCTGTTTGTTCTAACCCTGGTCTGGACTCGGTTTGGTCCTGTTTGTTCTAACCCTGGTCTGGACTCGGTTTGGTCCTGTTTGTTCTAACCCTGGTCTGGACTCGGTTTGGTCCCGTTTGTTCTAACCCTGGTCTGGACTCGGTTTGGTCCTGTTTGTTCTAACCCTGGTCCGGACTCGGTTTGGTCCTGTTTGTTCTAACCCTGGTCTGGACTCGGTTTGGTCCTGTTTGTTCTAACCCTGGTCTGGACTCGGTTTGGTCCTGTTTGTTCTAACCCTGGTCTGGACTCGGTTTGGTCCTGTTTGTTCTAACCCCGGTCTGGACTCGGTTTGGTCCTGTTTGTTCTAACCCCGGTCTGGACTCGGTTTGGTCCTGTTTGTTCTAACCCTGGTCTAGTCCAGGTTTAGTCCCAGGTTTAGTCTTTAGTCCCAGTTGTCTCTCCTGGTCCGGCGGCGTTCTCCTGGTTTGATCTTCTAGTCCTGGTTTAGTCCTGGTTTAGTCCTGGTTTAGTCCTGATTTAGACCTGGTTTAGTCCTGGTTTAGTCCTGGTTTAGACCCAGTGTTGCGTGATCACAGCCTCTACAGTGAATATATTTAAGAACAAAGAAAAAGCTCTAGAAATCCAACGGTTTCTTTCCATCTCTTTCTTTCTTTCTTGCTGTGTCTTTCTACCCAAACCACATAACTCTGTGTTGTGAGTCTGTAATGTATTTAGACCTCGGGCAAAAGAGGAAAAACTGACTGTCTCTGCTGCTCCGGCCAAAGATAACATTTAGATAAAACACAAAACATCTCTGTTCTCTGCGGGAGGTTTAGGGCTTTGTAATTTCACTTAAAGTCCTGTGAAGGTTTCTTTAATTCTCTAATAATTCTCTAATTGACGAACCATTGAACTATTTAAAGTAACTTGCACATATTTCTGACAGTTTAAACAATTATTCAACAAAAAAAAAATGTGTTATCAGGTATTATTTATTAACTATTCCTAATTATTGTGTAATTTATGTGGATTTGGGGCCTTGTTTACAGTCTGGTTGCTATGGTAACAGTTGTGGAATTACCTCTAACTACGTCATATTTGCTGCTCGTGTTCAAACAGGAAGTGCAATCATAAAAACAATCAAACCGGAGACAAAATGTGTAGAAAAATCTTACATACATACATAGGTTTTGGTGAAAAGTACAGAACAAGAACAAGAAAAGTGGGAAAAACTGGAAAGTTGCCTGCAAATTTTAACAATTGTACATCATTAAAACAACATTTTTAGTCTTTTTCAGTTCATATAGACCCGTACACTGCAAATAATGAAGTTCTAGTTGAGTTAAAATGTCTTGATTTCAGGATATTAATCTGAATTTCAGACGTTTTGACTCGTTAAGATCAGTGCAGACGATTTATTTGATGGAACTAGATTATTTTACTTGTTTCAAACCATTTCTGACTTGATTCAATACATTATTTCTTACTTCAATCCAAATTATCTGTCACTGGGTTAAGCCTCAAGTGGAGGAGTTCAAGTATCTCGGGGTCTTGTTCACGAGTGAGGGAAGGATGGAGCGTGAGATTGACAGGCGGATCGGTGCAGCGTCTGCAGTGATGCGGGCGCTGTATCGGACCGTTGTGATGAAGAGAGAGCTGAGTCGAAAGACAAAGCTCTCGATTTACCTAAATCTACATTCCTACCCTCACCTATGGTCATGAGCTCTGGGTAATGACCGAAAGGACGAGATCGCGGATACAAGCGGTCGAAATGAGCTTCCTCCGCCGGGTGGCTGGGCGCTCCCTTAGAGATAGGGTGAGGAGCTCAGTCACACGGGAGGAGCTCGGAGTAGAGCCGCTGCTCCTCCACGTCGAGAGGAGCCAGCTGAGGTGGCTCGGGCATCTGTTCAGGAGCCTCCTGGACGCCTCCCTCGGGAGGTGTTCTGGGCATGTCCCACCGGGAGGCGGCCCCGGGGAAGACCCAGGACACGCTGGAGGGACTATGTCTCTCGGCTGGCCTGGGAACGCCTCGGGATCCCCCCGGAAGAGCTGGAGGAAGTGTCTGGGGTGGAGGAAGTCTGGGAGACCCTGCTTAGACTGCTGCCCCCGCGACCCGGCCCCGGATAAGCGGAAGAAGATGGATGGATGGATGGATGGATGGGTTAAGATTATTTTACTTACCCGACTGACACATTTATTTTCTTATTTTAAGCAAAATTATCGCAGGATCAGTCAGAAATACCTTGAAACCAGTGAAATATTCTGTATCACATCAGCAATTAAATCTCATCGAGTCAAAACTTCTCAAATCCAGATAAAAATGATAAATTCAAGCCATTTTAAGCTTGGATAGATTTACATTTTTGCTGTGTACAGTCTGTGGTAAAGACAGAATGAGCCGTTATTGATGTTATTTTTGTTAATAAATATGTGCATCTCATTGGCGCTCGTTCAGCTGTGACACATTAAACATCCATCTGCATTCATGTCATTACTGGCTCAAAAATACACGCCGTCTAAAAATACGTTGTCATTTTTGTGACAGTCCAGACACATAACAGATAGAACATTCCTCATCAGTTCTGTTTCTTTTTGTCTTGGTTTTTGGCTCTTTTAGTTTCTTTCAGAGCCCATTTAAGGTATGCAGAGACTGAAATGGCGTTCTGGTCGTGTTGTGTTTGCGCTGTAGGCCAGTGGTTCCCAACTTTTAACTTGCGTTTCAGCCAAATAAATGGGTTTAGAGTCGCTTATTGTCAGTTATTACTATTATATGTTTGTTTTAAAGACATTTATGATCCTAGATACTCAAAAAAGATGCACATTTACAACTAATAACACTTTTTTTTATTCAGATAGAAGTAGTGCTGTTAGATATGGTGATAAAAACTGAATGTTGAGCTCGTCCCTGTGACAATCTGCTATTTTTGTGAAATCGTCGTCGATTGACTGTTTGTCTCTTTAATGCAGCTGTCTATTTAAACGCACTTTTTCTCCTGTTGTTTAGCCTCAAATGACTTTATTTACCAAATACACACAAAATCGCAGTTTTAAAGGCTGCAATTTTTCAAGTGGAATTGTTTCTTCCACAAAAAAGAAAATGATTTGCTTTGATTTGAATAAAAACTGTTAACACTGTAATTTGGATTTGTACAAACGTGTTCTGAAACGAGACAAAAGCACGACCAAAAGCGATAAAAATGTGTTCAAAAGCATCAAAAACGTGACTGATTGTGACAAAAATGCAACTTAAAGCAATTGAAAACGCAACTAAAAGTGACAAAATTGTGTTCAAAATGTGAATTTGAACAGAATCCTATTATCACAATCACAATCACACTGGTCATCAATCAATCACAATTAGATATTTTTCTTGAATCGTGCAGCCCTATTAAAGGCAATAGAAAAATACAAAGTGAACATGAATCGTCATAAAATTGAAATCACGATCTGGCCCCAAGAAAATCATGATTGTAATTTTTTGCCATATCGTCCAGCCCTAGATAGAACTACATTTCATCTTCTTTTAAAACCTGAAACCACTCCAAGCCCCTCACGTACCTCTAGGGGTCCCCGTACCCCCGGTTGGGAAACACTGCAGTAGTGGATAGTTAGAATCCCAGAGCAGGTATTATTTCATTTTAAGAAGGAGAAAGGATGAATTGAAGGAGGCAATTTGTTTAAAGAAAGTAAACCCTTCTTTAAATAAGAATCGTTTGAGATACAACCTCCCCTCAGTTTACAGCAGCCTCATTAAACCGTGGCAGAAATCAAATCTGTCAAAGGCTAATGAGGCTCTGAGGAAGAGAGTGCCAGACCTCAAATGGGCCTTAACAACCAAGCTGTAAGACTGAAACTGACAGGACAGGGAAAGTTTCAGTTCTGACTCCTCCCCTTTGGGCTCAGAACCAATCAGAGCTCAGGAGAGTGTAAATGCTGCTGCTCAAACCATTTCCATCAAATTGAAACCTCTCGATTTCTAGAACGGTGTCCAGAGTACCTTTTCTCACAACATAACTATTGTAATGTTTGGAAATCATAGTCTGCTGGACAACCTGCGCCCCCTGCTGGCGTGTTATAGGCTCAGAAAACATACCTAAATAACTTAAACCTCCCTCTCTGGTGTTTGTTCCAGGCGTTCAGAGCCAGGCTTCTCTGTGTGAGGAGAACGACTCCCTGCGCTGGCAGCTCGACGCCTACAGGAACGAGGTGGACCTGCTGAGGAGAGAGAGCCGGGCCCGAGGGCCAGACGAGGACCAGGGACTCCACCAGGGACCGGGCCTGAACCAGGGACTCAACCAGAACCACGGACCAAACCAAGGACTGAACCTGGGACTGAACCACAGCCCTGAGGCTCAGATCCAGCAGCTGCAGCAAAACATGCACCACATGCAACAGGTAAACAATATCAATGGTTGCACATGTTCTTCATCCATTTTTACTACTTAACTTTTTGAATGTATGAATGAAAACCTTAACTGCCCCGAGGGGAATTTGTCTTGCACTGCTCCTGACAATTTGACTTTCCATCGAGTTTTGAGCGTCGATAAACAGGAAACAGCTGATGCTAACATGCTAGCTTGGTTTTGCAAAGTCTGTCAACAAGTTTCCATCACTGGGAATACAACAGTTTATCACAAGATCCAAGAAAGTCTGGTGAGAAATGATTATTCTTCCACATGTGCTTCTGTATTTATCATCTTTTTGCTGTTTCGTCCCTCTTGTTCTGTCTTGTTCAATCATCTCACATTCAAGTGTGACGACCTCAGGTGATGACATAATAATAATAATAATAATAATAATAATAATACATCAAACTTGTATAGCGCTTTTTTGGACACTCAAAGACGCTTTACATAAACAGACAAAACAGACAAAACAACATAAATTTACACAAAAGCCAGTTTGAACAGGTGGGTCTTAAGGAGTGATTTGAATGTCTGTAGTGAGTCCGAGTTCCTGATGGTTGTGGAAGTGAGTTCCAGAGGGCGGGGCCAGAAGGCGGGGTCAGAGGGCGGGGGCAGCAGCGGCGAAGGCTCGGTCCCCCAAGGTCCGGTGCTTAGTGCGGGTGATGGGAGTGAGGAGGTTGGTGTCAGCAGAGCGGAGGCGGCGGGTGGGACAGTACGGTTGGAGTAGGTCGGTGACGTAGCAAGGGGCGGGGTTATGGAGGGACTTGTACGTGAGGAGGAGGAGCTTGTATTGGGTACGATATTGAACGGGAAGCCAGTGTAGCTGCTGGAGGACGGGGGTGATGTGTTCTCTGGACCGAGTGTGAGTGAGAAGGCGGGCGGCAGAGTTTTGAATGTAATGTAGTTTTTGAATCGGCCACAGGAGCCACAAGGGCTACCGGAAATGTGTGTAAAGGCAGCATCCAGCTTTGGACTCCAAACACGGTCCACAGAAGTATTTCACTCTCTCTTGGAAATATGTGTCATTAACGTGCCGCACCATAAGAACAGCAACAAAAGGACATTGTCAAAGAACAATTGTGCAGGGCCAGAAAAGTACATAGGAATACGAGATTCCAGCTGGTGAGGTTGCATGGTGTGACTTTGTTGTCAGTGCAGCGTTTGGGGCGTAATGTGAGAAGGGCATCTGAACATGGACCGCACTGACAGTGAAGTGAACAACGAAATCTAGTGCTCACTGGGGCCACTCCACAGAGCACTATAACGTGTGAAAACGCCCTAAGATGAATCCAGGACACTTTTAGACCGCACCAATCAACTCCAAAGTGAACCAGTGGAAACATGGCTATATTCTGAAGACAAGACGAGTCATAAAGAGTAAACAGGTGCTACTCCACAGACTTTTCTTCTTCTTCTGCCTTGGAGCTGATGACAAACGTGTGTCCATCACCCTCTACAGCTCATTAATGGTGACACTTTTGTAGAGAGAAGTGTCTGGCCTAATGACACAACAAAATGACAGAGCTGAACCTGAAAGTCCTGTAAGTCTTGGTTTAGTTGTAGAGTTGTCATCAGGACGCTGTTTGAATATCGAGACGTTTCGACTTTTCGATTTTTAAAAGTCGAAACATCTCGATCTTCAAACAGCGTCCGGATGACAACTCCTGAAACCTTTTCTACGATGAAGCACACCTGGACGAATGAGGGATTACATCGTTGGTTTAGTTCTTGTTTAGATCAGTGTTTCCCAACCAGGGGTACGGGGACCCCAAGGGGTACGTGAGCAGTTACCAGGGAGTACTTGGAATGGTTTCAGGTTTTAAAATAATATGAAATGTACTTTTATCTGAAGAAAAAAGTGTTATTAGTGGTACATTTTGCATATTTTTGGAGACTCTTGGAACATAAACATCATTAAAATAAAAATATTTTAGTAATAATTGACAATGTGTGATTAATAAACCTATTTATTTGCCTCAAACTCAATTTCAGGGGTACTCTGAGTATGAGATAAAGTTTAGGGGGTACTTGAGACAAAAAAGGTTGGGAACCACCGGTTTAGATTATGTTTACTTTGTCCAAACAGTCCCCATAAACCCTCCCTGATCCAGGCCTCAGAATCATGTCTTCTCTCACTTCAGACTTTGAGTTTTCTCCACAGCCGCAGAGTTCAGTCGGGTTTGACTCCTGTCTTTTTAAATCAGAAGTGACAGCAGCGACAGAACAAGCCACCAACAGTAGCTCCCTGCTCTTCTCACTCCTCTGAGTCCATAATGCTCTTGCACACGGAGGATTTTGAGTCTCTGTCAGAGTAAAAGTGTAATTAATGACCGGATTTACAAAACTAATGTAGACGTGGACTCTGTTTGTGTTTGCAGCAGTTGTTGAGTCTCCAGGAGCAGCTGAGGAGCCGAGAAGACGAGCTGGAGCAGGCCAGAGAAGAACAGAAGGTCCTGGAGAGAGAAGTGCACTGCCTCACAGACAAGGTACAGACCCAGGACTGAACCAGGACTGAACCAGGGCTAAACCAGAGCTAAACCAGGACTAAACCAGGGCTAAACCAGGTCTGAACCAGGACTGAACCAGGGCTAAACCAGGTCTGAACCAGGACTAAACCAGGGCTAAACCAGGTCTGAACCAGGACTGAACCAGGGCTAAAACAGGACTGAACCAGGACTAAACCAGGGCTAAACCAGGACTAAACCAGGTCTGAACCAGGGCTAAAACAGGACTGAACCAGGACTGAACCAGGGCTAAACCAGGGCTGAACAGGACTAAACCAGGTCTGAACCAGGGCTAAACCAGGGCTAAACCAGGACTAAACCAGGACTAAACCAGGTCTGAACCAGGGCTAAACCAGGACTAAACCAGGGCTAAACCAGGACTAAACCAGGACTAAACCAGGACTAAACCAGGACTAAAGCAGGACTAATTCAGAAATAAAGCATGACTAAACCACGGCTAAACCAGGTCTGAAGCAGGACTGAACCAGGACTAAACCAGGACTAAACTGGGACTAAACTGGGACTAAACCAGGTCTGAACCAGGGCTAAACCAGGGCTAAACCAGGACTAAACCAGATCTGAACCAGGACTAAATCAGAACTAAACAATGGCTAAACCAGGTCTGAAGCAGGACTGAACCAGGGCTAATCCAGGACTAAACCAGGATGAAGCGAGGACTAAACCAGGACTAAACCAGGACTAAACCAGGGCTAAACATGGACTAAAGCAGGACTATATCCCAGGATTAAACCAGGACTGGATCAGGGCTAAACCTGGACTATAACTGGACTAAAACGGGATTAAACCAGGACAGAACCAGAACTAAATCAGGGCCAAACAAAAAATAAATCAGAACTAAACCAAGACTAAAACCAGAACTAAAACCAGACCTTAAACCTAGTGATGGGTGGATCACTGCCAAATATTCATATATTGATACGGAACATTTAACCAAAAAAATGTTTTTTAAAACAACTAAATTTTTGTAAATTCATGAAATACATTACAGTTTATCATTAAGCTATCTTTTAGTTGTAGCTACTCATATATTACATTTTTAAATTAGTTCAAGCAGCGAAGCGAAGATAATGACACCAAGGTAAAGTTCTTTAAAGTAGATTAGTTTCAATGCATTTTAATCCCAAACTTGTTGATATCAGCATTGGATTGAGATTGTGAGACTTGCCATATATTATCTAGTATCAGATCAAAACAAAAATCACAGTCTATGCGCCGTGAGCCTTAAATGTAGAGGGGAAAACCTTAACAGACGGCGATATGTGTGAAAGAAAGACATCTCTTTAATATAACGTGAATTTATTGACCACAGCAGGTGCTTCGGCCACGAGGAACAAAAAACAATATAAAAACTGACAGGGCATGATGCAATATTAACCATGATTGACTTAAATGTATCTTCCAATTCAAGCATTTCCACGATCGCTTCACGGTGTAGCAGGAAAAAAGGCATAACTGCAGACAAACAGGACGAAGCAGAGGGTGAAGCAGGGGAGCGTTTCTGGCTCTGATGCTGTTTGTCTGTGTAATCACTGTGTCTGTGTTGCACTAAAAGCAGAAGAGGCTCATGTTACAGATCTATGCAGCAGCTGTAAACCTCCTCGCGCTAAGAGGCTGCAGCGACAAACACGGCTAAACAATATCCAGCAATTAGACTGTGCCATAACTGCAAAAGTCAGTGGCGGACTTAGCATTAGGCAACAGGGCACAATAGCCTTGGGCCCCCAACCTGAAGGGGCCCCCAATAACATGTTCTTCCCGATCGTCGTCGACGCGAAACTCTGAAACAGTTCTCTCAGTATCACAGAAACATTGTGCAGTGAACTTTTAAACAACAAAAAGACCAAGGAAATAGTCTAGGATTGTTAAATGTATTAATTCTGCCCAAACAACCCCCCTCAAGAAAGTTAAATAGTAAATAAAATATTAAAAATAAAATTACAAATGAAAACCATGTATTTTAGTCAGTTGAACATGTGTTAAAATGGGGAAATATGGGAAATATGTTGGATTTGCTAAATATTTTTTCTGGAGAAGGACCCCCAAACCCCCCTGTTTAAAGCTGTTTATAATGTAGTTGTTGCACATATGAATTAGATTTATCCAATAGTTCAATTATCTCACAAATGTATGACTCTGTCTGGCCACCACACATAAAAAAAAACAAATAAAACTAAAACAACAAAAACAATGGCTTCCTGGAAGAACAATTCAAGAGACAGGACAGAAAAGTTATAGAAAATCACACTTGAAGACGAGGGACCTGTACGTCATTTTGCCCTGGGCCCCAAATTCCTAGGTCTGCCACTGGCAAAAGTCTACAATAGGACTAAAGCAGGACTAAACCAGAGCTAAACCAGAGCTAAACCAGGGCTAAACCAGAGCTAAACCAGGACTAAACCAGAGCTAAACCAGGACTAAACCAGGACTAAACCAGGGCTAAACCAGGACTAAACCAGGGCTAAACCGGGGCTAAACCAGGGCTAAACCAGGATTAAACCAGGGCTAAAGCAGAACTAAACTGGAGCTAAACCGGGACTAAACCAGGACTAAACCAAGACTAAACCAGAACTAAACTGTGACTAATCCAGGACTAAACCAGGGCTAAACCAGAGCTAAAGGAGGACAAAACCGGAGCTAAACCGGGACTAAACCAGAACTAAACTGGGACTATATCAGGACTAAACCAGGTCTAAACCAGAACTTAACCAGGACTAAACCAGGACTAAACTGGGACTAATCCAGGACTAAAACAGGACTAAACTGGGACTAAACCAGGACTTAACCAGAATTTAACTAGGAATAAACCAGGACCAAACCAGGACTAGACCAGGACTAAACCAGAACTAAACCAGGACTAAACCAGAAGTAAACTAGGCATAAACCAGGACTAAACTAAGATTAAACCAGGTTTTAACCAGGAATAAAGCCATGATTTAGCCCTAATCTTATCCTGTTTAGTTATTGTGCCAATATGTCGTATCAGATCATTTCTAGATTTAGTCGTAGTTTAGTCCTGCTGTAGTCTTGGTTTAGTCCTTGTTTAGTCCTGGTTCCTTATTGTCATTCTTCAGCAGAGGGAGAGCACGTTCACTGAAAATGTTACGGTCTAAATCTTTATTCACAAACTCAAAGGTCTGTCCTGTTTAATGCAGCTGTGCCTTTCAAGACCAGTGACCTATTTACTGCCTCACTGAGTCCAGAGGAATAAACCACTGAGTCCGTCTTTCTGCTGCCCACGAGCGCGTTTCTGCTCTCTTTGGTAGTCCTGCTTTAGTCCTGGTTTGATTCTGGTTTAGTCATGCAGTTTAGTCTGAGGTTAGACTTGATTTAGTCCTGGTTTAGCTCTAGTTAAGTCATGAATTTCTCCAGTTTAAACGATCTTTGACCTGGTTTTGTCACACTTTAATCCTAATCCTCTGTCAGATCAACCAGGAATAAACTATGACTAAACCAGGTCTAAACAAGAACTAAACCAGGACCAGTATTTGTTAAATTTATACTTTCTCGTTGTCTCTGCTCATGTGCAGGATAAGAACGTAGGAAACTAAATTATCCCAGTTCTAAACCAGAACTAAATCACGATTAACCCAGAACTAAACCAACAATAAACCAGGACTAAACTCTGAATAAACTAAGACCAAAACTAAACAAATAAATCATTGCTAAACCAATATTAATCCAAAACTAAACCAAAACTAAACCAGAAGTAAACTAAGATTAATCCAAAACTAAACTACGAATAACCCAAGACTAAACTGAGATCAACCCAGGACTAAACTAAGATTAACCCAGGACTGAACTAACAAAAAACCAGGGCTAGACTAAGATTAACCCAGGATTAAACTACAAATAAACCAGGACTAAACTAAGATTAACCCAGAACTAAACTAACAATAAATCAGGACTAAACTACAACTAAATTAGGACTAAACTAAGATTGACCAGAACTAAACTAAGATTAACCTAGGACTAAACTACAAATAAACCAGGACTAAACTAAGATTAACCCAGGACTAAACTAACAAAAAACCAGGGCTAGACAAAGATTAACCCAGGATTAAACTACAACTAAATCAGGACTAAACTAAGATTAACCCAGAACTAAACTAACAATAAATCAGGACTAAACTACAAATAAACCAGGACTAAACTAAGATTAACCCAGGACTAAACTAACAATAAACAAGGACTAAACAACAACTAAATCAGAACTAAACTAAGATTAACCAGAACTAAACGAAGATTTACCCAGAGCTAAACTACGAATAAACCATAATTAAGCTAAAATTAACACACGACTAAACTGTGACTAAACCAGGACTAAATTGAGAATAAATTCAGGACTAAACTAAGAATAAATCTGGAAAAAATTGACAAGGACTAAAACAAGATTTGCCCAGAACTAAACTACGAATAAACCAAAATTAAGATAAAATTAACACAGGACTAAACTGTGACTAAACCAGGACTAAATTGAGAATAAACTCAAAACTAAACTAAGAATAAATCTGGAAAGAATTAACCAGAACTAAACCAGGGTTTGGATATATTTTCAGTATTCTGTGGTAGATCTCTTTCCTTGTCTGTGTTATCTGCTGAATAATGATGTAGAAATAGGACTAAACCAGGTCTAAACAAGATCCAAACCAGACAGGACTACAAACAATGATATAGACTTCAGTTTTCTGTGTTAAATAAACTTTTCTCTCTTCTGTTTGTGCTCAGCTGCTGAATAACAATGTGGAGACTGTGGAAAGCACCAGCTCCGAGCTCCAAGACAAGGTACAACTTTCAACTCTGTGAGAAATAAATAAACTGTTTTTACATTCTGCACCTCTAGTATTTTTATTGTGCTGTATAAAAATCTAAATCTAAATCCATGATCAAAAATGTCACAAAAGCTCATTGTACTTGCCTTTCTAGCTATAAAGCGCACAATTCCTTATTAACTGTGACTGTACGTGTGTTTAAAATTCTTAAAATCTTGCATTTTATTAAATTGCTTTCAAGGTTGGGAAAGTTTTTGGAAAAAGTGCTTGAAAATGCTTGAAATTTAAATGTACCTATATGTATCCTATGCTTTTTGACAGTAAAAAACCCTTTAATTTGTTGTTTTGAAGTACTCCTATCGAGAGAATGAGCTGTGAACGAGTCATGAATTAGTTTGTGTTTCATGAATACTAATGAGTTACAGTCACATTATGCCGCTTTCTAAAATTATGTAAAATACAGGAAATCTGGAAAGCAGAAGGTGCTGGAAAAACCTGCAAGTTTACCATGACAGGCTTGAAAAGTGCTTGAATTTTATCTTTGAAAATGTTTACGGACCCTGGGGCTGAATAATGGCACCACTTTCTGAGGCGTATGTGAAAAAATTATTCCACTTTGTTTATTTCTACTGTCAGAGAAGACCAGGTTTATTTCATGTGAATAGGCCCAGTAACTACAGAGATATTGACAGATGCATAATTCTCCCACAGAATTCTCAACTGACCTCAGCAGATGGCTAAGCTAACAGTTTCTCACAGCTAATGATAACTTTTATTAAAATGTAAAATATAAAATAAACAATCCATCAAATTTTAAAATAAAGATTGCATGATTATTGTTTATGCCATGATTTAAGTTTGTTATTTTAATTTGTATTATTTTGTATTTGCCTCAACAGTAGAATTAGCGTTAGCATCAAGACACAAACAGTATGTGTCCCTTTAGTATTCATAAAATCCAACTCACTGTTCACTGCCTGATCTTATAGTATTTATTCATTTTTAGATTGATTTAGCCAAAACCCGACAGAGATAAAATTAGACAGGAAGTATTGATGCTAACACTAAGCTAACACTGAGCTAACACTGAGCTAACCAGGTGCTGTCGTGAACCCACTTTAAAATATAAACGTTCTAGAATGTTGTAATTTCATGTAATGCTGATCATTTTAGAATTATTTAGCCAAAACCTGAGATAAAATTAGGAAGTGCTGACGCTAACACTGAGCTAACACTGAGCTAACCAGTTGCTGTTGTGAACCCATTTGAAAATATAAGCGCACTAGAATGTTGTAATGTCACGTGATGCTGATCATTTTAGACTAATTTAGCCAAAACAGAGATAAAATAAGACAGGAAGTGCTGACGCTAACACTGAGCTAACACCGAGCTAACACTGAGCTAACCAGGTGCTGTTGTGAACCCATTTGAAAATATAAGTGTTCTAGAATGTTGTAATGTCACGTGATGCTTATCATTTTAGAATTATTTAGCCAAAACCTGAGATAAAATTAGGAAGTGCTGACGCTAACACTGAGCTAACACTGAGCTAACCAGTTGCTGTTGTGAACCCATTTGAAAATATAAGCGCACTAGAATGTTGTAATGTCACGTGATGCTGATCATTTTAGACTAATTTAGCCAAAACAGAGATAAAATAAGACAGGAAGTGCTGACGCTAACACTGAGCTAACACCGAGCTAACACTGAGCTAACACTGAGCTAATCAGGTGCTGTTGTGAACCCATTTGAAAATATAAGCGCACTAGAATGTTGTAATGTCACGTGATGCTGATCATTTTAGACTAATTTAGCCAAAACAGAGATAAAATAAGACAGGAAGTGCTGACGCTAACACTGAGCTAACACCGAGCTAACACTGAGCTAACCAGGTGCTGTCGTGAACCCATTTTAATATAGAATCGCTCTAGAGTGTTGTAATGTGAACACAGCCTGTTCAGTTTCTCCTCGGCTCCTCGTCGTGTTCATCGCGGTGTGTTTTCCTGCAGGTGGTGAGTGGCTGCGTCCCATGTTTGTGTCCGAGCCGCGAGCGCAGAGGAGACGGCGTGAGGAGAGGAGGCGTCGTGTCCGACAGAGAGGCCCTGCTCCTGGGTATGTCCGAGCCAACACCAAAGGGCCCACTAAAGTTTGATATTGTGCAAAACAGAGGCAAATGTTTGTGTTAGGAAGACAGGCTTTGGTGCCTGATGGTCAAGCGAAGAATGAGCAATATTAAAGGACACATGTTCTGCTACAGTGACTTTTTTGAGCTTTAAACCATGTACTAACAATGTTCCGTCATCAAAAACACACCTGAAGTAGCATTCAGTTGCATTCACGCTGTTTTCAGGAATGTTTATCAGAAAATCCTCCCCCTCCGAGCGTCAAACACACGTCCTGCTGAACTTCCGGGATTTTAAATGTGTTTAAAGCAGCTCTGATGTCACTCACATGTGTCTGAGGCTTTTACTTTTACAAAATAATCACATTTTTCATATTTTGTGATATTCTGAGGTTAATCCTAGTTTCTCCAGTGAAATCACATTATGTTGCACTTCACTTTTGTGTCTATTCTGAATTTAGAATGTTTCTGTTTACACACTTTTAAAGGGTCTATTGTTCCCTCGAGTTTCTTGGACGTTGAGTTTGTATTTGCTCTTTGAGGCTCTGGGAATGGAAAGTAGAATTTAGATTTACCCGTTCCTTTCATTCATTTTCGTTTAGTTTTTATTGTTAGTCAAAATATCAGTATTTTTAATTGACAAAAATATCAAAATTTCATCATGGTTTTAGTCGTTCCTTTTTAAGACCATAAATCACTGCCAGACTCTTTTTCCGTCAAATCATGTTCATCACAACTGCGTGCTTTCATTTACATGTCAAGGCAAGCTAGCTTGCAATAACAGATCATTTGTGACCTTTAAATAAATTCTCTCCTTCTCTCGCTCTCTCGCCTCTCTCTCTTTTTCCTCTCCCCCTCTCTCTCTCCTCTCTTTCCTTTCGCTCTCCCCTATTTTCACCTATTTTCAGATCATCTACGACACTTATCTGAGAATGTTCTGCTGTTTCTAGTCCTTAAATCATCGCTAAACTCGTTCTGAGCATTTCTGCCTCTAAACACGACCACTGCTGCAGCAAATCCCCACAATGACGTCTTTTCAGCGCTAACTTCACTAGATTGTATATAGCACTGGTGCCATCTTCTGGCTGGATGCTCTCAGTAAGAGTAATTTCATAGTGACCGATAACACAGGTCAGAGAATGAATAACAAACTTTTTTTGTTTTGTTTTAAAACATGAGATGGCAAATTAAGGCACTCAAGAGCATGTTTAAAGGCAAATAACAATATGAAAAATGCAGAAGATTTTTCCTTTAAACAAATAACAGTTAAAAAGTATTTACAAGCAACTCTTTGGACATGACATCTGATTTATGGTTTGAAACTCATGTAAGACGACAGATAAAACATTATATAATGCAGAGATTCTGGATTTTCAAAAGTACAGGCCATAAAAATCAAACTTGCCCACAGCGGTAGAACAATAAAGTCAGCATTTCATTTATTTTTATATCGTGTGCAGCGCTGCGTTTCCACAGACTTCAGAGTAAAAGCCTCCCAAAGCCGCACGTTTATCTCTCTTAGCCACGCTCAGAGGAAAACCACGAATCATGAATCACGACTGTGCACCGCTGTCTGCTCAAAACACACAAAACACAGACCAGAGCCGCTCTTACAGCAATAGAACAGTGTTAATTTAAAATGATTTGCAGTTTTAGTCAAGAATTTGTCATATAATTACCTTAGTTTTAGCCTAGTTTTTGTTGATGATAATGTTATGCTAATTTAGTCGAATAAATCTATAATAATCTTAGTCAACCAGAATGTTTTATTTTGTTTTAACGTAGAAAGGGTAGAAAGGGTTTCAGGGGTTGTCATCCGGACGCTGTTTGAAAGATCGAGACGTTTCAACTTCTATCCCGAAGTCAGAGAGCTGGTCTGGGAACTCTGTCTTATATGCTACTCTGAGTATTGATAGCCCTGCCCATAGGGACGAGTCACTGAATGCCTGTTTTTGTTTGGTAAATAGTTTGCTCTGCCTACTGTTACCTGAACCTGTTAATGACCTGTCTTTGTCAGGTTAATAGTTGGCCCTGCCCAGTTTCACCTGAGGCTAATCTGTGATGACAGTCTTAGATCTATTGTTCTATTGATGGCTGGCTGTCGCTCCCTCATCGATGAATCTACGATGAATCACGCCTGGACGAATGAGGGATTACATCGACATCGACCCTTTAAAATGTGATGTCATCAGAATTCTGTAATGGAGGCGACTGGAGGCAAAACAAAGTTGACTGTAAATCTTTCAATGATTCTCTCACATTAGATCTAAATTCTACTGGTTTTAAGTGTTTGTGTCATGAAAGAAGAAAATCATTTGAATTTCCAAGGTAGAAAGGTCAGTTAGTTTGCTTTTCTATAACAAACGATGGACAAAATACAATTTTCTAGCCTTAAAATTGTATTTTAGCGTCACTCACCTCTATCCCCTCTCTCTCTCCCTCTCTCCGCTGTTTCCTTTCCCTCTCTCTCCCCTCTCTCTTTCTCCCCTCTCCCTCTCTTTCCTTCCCTCTCTCTCTCTCTCTCCCCTCTCCCTCTCTTTCCCTCTCCCTCCCCTCTCTCCCTCTCTCTCCCCTCTCTCTCTCTCACTCTCCCTCTCTCTGCTCTTTCCTTTCGCTCTCTCTCCCCTCTCCCTCTCTCTCCCCTCTCTCTCCCTCTCTCTCTCTCCTCTCTCTCCTCTCCCTCTCCTCCTCTCACTCTCCCCCCCTCTCTCCCGCTCTCCCCCCCTCCCCCCCTCTCTCCCCTCTCCCTCTCTTTCCCTCTCCCTCCCCTCTCTCCCTCTCTCCCCCCTGTCTCTCTCTCTCTCTTCTCTGGGCCGGGCCCAAATGAGAATGGATGAATGGAGTTGAGAGCTGCTACACACAGCTTTTCTCTGGTGCAGATTTAATATCGGTGTCATACTGGTTTTATTGGCCCCTGGAGTCATTAGTCAATTGGACGAGGAGCGATTGCTTTGTCTGGTCGAGGGTTCAACTCCTGTCGCAGTCTTTCTACAAAATAAACACATTTGTCTTCCTCCAGATGTATGAGAACGTCAGTGTCAGTACGGTTTGGATCTTTGGTTGTATTTGATTATTTTTTTTCAAAGCTGCCCCAGTCTCTATGTTCCCATGTTTAGATCTGGTTTAGTAAGATCTAGCACTGGTTTAATTCAGATTTAGCCCTGTTTAGTCCTGGTTTAGTCCTGGTATGGCTCTAGTTTAACTCTGGTGTAGTTGTTTAATCTGGGTTAGTCCTAGTTTAGTCCTGGTTTAGTCCTGGTCTAGCCCTGGTTTTATTCAGATTTAGCCCTGTTTAGTCCTGGTTTAGTCCTGGTATGGCCCTAGTTTAACTCTGGTTTAGCCCTGGTTTTGCTTTGGTTTTGCTCTGATTTTGCTCTGGTTTACTTCTTTAATCCGGGTTAGTCTTAGTTTAGACCTGGTTTAGGCCTGATTTCTTGTGGTTTAGTCCTGGTTTAGATCAGATTTAGTCCTGGTTTCGCTATGGTTTAGTCCTGGTTTAGCCCTAGTTTTGTCCTGGTTTTGCTCTGGTTTAGTCCTAGTTTTGCTCTGGTTTAGCCCTAGTTTTGTCCTGGTTTTGCTCTGGTTTAGTCCTGGTCGGATTTAGTCCAGATTCAGCCCTGGTTCAATCATAACTTAGTCCGGTTTAGTCCGTCCCGTGTTAGCCCTGGTCTGGCCCTGGTTTAGTCCTTATTTGTTTAAAAGACATTAAAAGAAACATTAATGGCTGTTCAAGTTTAGTTTAGAGCACAAAAGTAAGATATCATTTCTTCTGTTCTTTTCTGCAGGTGTGATGTCCACTTTCCTCCACGTTCATCCGTTTGGGGCAAACCTGGAGTATCTGTGGTCCTACATCCAGAGACTCGACTCAAAGGTGAAGAGAGGCATCTGTGGAGACCTGGTTTAGACCTTGATTAATGCCAGTTCTGTCCTGGTCTGGTCCTGGTTTAAACATTATTCCATGCTAACTTCATTAGCACAATCTCGTTCCCTTATGCCTTCTTTAGACCCGGTATAGCAGCAGAGACCTCCTTGGTTTAGTCCTGGTTTGGACCTAGTTTAGTCCTGGTTCAGCCCTACTTTAGTCCTGCTTTAGTCTTGGTTCAGATCTGGTTTAGTCCTGATTTAACCCTGCTTTAGTCCTGTTTTAGCCCTGGTTTAGTCCTGGTTTAGCCCTTCTTTAGCCCTGGTTTAGTCCTGTTTTAGCCCTGCTTTAGCCCTTCTGTAACCCTGTTTTAGCCCTGCTTTAGTTCTGCTTTAGCCCTTCTTTAGCTATGCTTTAGCCCTTCTTTTGCCCTGTTTTAGCCCCTCTTTAGCCCTGTTTTAGCCCTGCTTTAGCCCTGTTTTAGCCCTTCTTTAGACCCTCTTTAGCCCTGTTTTAGTCCAGGTTTAGGCCTTCTTTAGCCCTGGTTCACTCCTGCTTTAGCCCTGCTTTAGCCCTTCTTTAGCCCCTCTTTAGCCCTGTTTTAGCCCCTCTTTAGCCCCTCTTTAGTCCCTCTTTAGCCCCTCTTTAGCCCTGTTTTAGCCCTGTTTTAGCCCCTCTTTAGCCCCTCTTTAGCCCCTCTTTAGTTCCTCTTTAGCCCCTCTTCAGCCCCTCTTTAGCCCCTCTTTAGCCCCTCTTTAGCCCTTCTTTAGCCCCTGCTTTAGCCCCTCTTTAGCCCCTCTTTAGCCCCTCTTTAGCCCTGTTTTAGCCCCTCTTTAGCCCCTCTTTAGCCCCTCTTTAGCCCCTCTTCAGCCCTGCTTTAGCCCCTCTTTAGACCTTCTTTAGCCCCTCTTTAGCCCCTCTTTAGCCCTCTTTAGCCCCTCTTTAGCCCCTCTTTAGCCCTCTTTAGCCCCTCTTTAGCCCCTCTTTAGCCCCTCTTTAGGCCCTCTTTAGCCCTGTCTTGTCTCACGCCTCTCTCTCGTCTTTCAGGCCACGGCGGTGGAGCTGGAGCGCCTGATGCTGCGTCTTCCTTCCATCTTCCGACAGGAGCTGAGCGGAGTCGGGGCGAACCTGGAGAAACGCTGGAAGTTCTGCGGCTTCGACACTTTGGGGACGCAATGACGACAAAGCGACGCACACACAAAAACGGACTCGACTCACATGGACTTATGAACTTTAGAGCAGTGTGTGCGTTTGAAACAGACGGAGGATTTTGGGGAAGCGAGTTTAATGAAAATGATATCATGATTTCTGAATTTATTTAACATACTGTATCATGTCTATTTGTTGTTAAAGATAAAACAGATTCAATATTGTCTATCAACTGACTATTCCCCGTTCATTCATGCAAAACTGGTCTGGGTTTATGCTCATTTTGACCTGGTTTAGTCCTGGTTTAGTCCTCATTATTGAGGTTAAATCCTGTCCAAATATATCCCTCTTGTTCCCACATTTAGAGAGAGTGAGGTTGACTCTTATTTTGCAGCGTTCGAACGAATCGCTACGGCTTTAAATTGGCCGCGTGATGTTTGGCCCCTCCTGTTGCAGAGTAAAATGTACGGTAAAGCACAGGAGATTATTGCCGCACTCCCTCTCACGGAAAGTTTAAATTATGCCGCAGTCAAAACTGCTGTGCTACGCGCCTACGAGTTAGTACCCGAGGCGTACAGGCAAAAGTTCAGAAATCGTAGAAAAGCCCCCGACCGTACATACGTTGAATTCGCCAGGGAGAAGGGAACCTTGTTTGACAAATGGTGTGCGTCTGCAAAAGCCCATAATTTTGTTGCGTTACGGGAGCTTGTGTTATTGGAAGATTTTAAAAAGAGTCTCCCCGAACGCCTTGTAACATATCTGAACGAACAAAAAGTAAAAACTTTGTCAGATGCTGCTGTGTTAGCTGATGAATTTGTGTTGACTCATAAGAATACATTTGTGGCACACCCAGTTGAGAAATCCCGTGCACCTGCTCGTATGTTCCATAACTCAAACTCTGCTAAAGTTAAGACGGAAGAAAGAGTGTGTTTTTATTGCCGCAGACCTGGACATTTTATCGCAGACTGTTCTGCTTACAAACAAAAAGCGGATTCGTCCGCACCTCAAACGAAAGGTGTCGGGTTTATTCAGTCTGACAACAGTAGTTTAGCTCCCGACACCATCCAAAAACCTGACTCTTGTTTTGAGCCATTCATTTTTGAGGGCTTGGTTTCTTTGACTGGCGAAACATCAGATCAACGCCCTATCCGCATCTTGAGAGACACTGGTGGGTCACAATCCGTAATTTTAGCCAGTGCTCTCCCCTTCTCCACTGAGTCATCTTGTGGTTACGGGTCTGTGTTAAGGGGAATTGAGATGGGCTATAGTCCCAGACCTGTGCATTACGTACACGTGCAATCTACCCTCGTTACCGGTGTCTTTCCGGTTGCTGTCTGTCCCGCATTGCCTATAGACGGCGTAGAAATGTTGATGGGCAATGACATTGCCGGGGGTAAAGTAACTCCTTCCCTCGAGGTTGTAGATTCCCCGTTTTACAGCAACTCAGACAATAGTGCACCTGGACTGTACCCAGTCTGTGCCATCACACGCGCCCAGGCGCGCAAAAGTCCTGATATCGATCTGTCCGACAGCATATTTGCCTCCGCAATCTCAGATACCCCTGACCAAAACACCGAGACCAAGCCCAGTGCTAAATCCGAATTGCAATTGACACCAAGCTCTAACCCTGCGAAATTATCTGTTTCTCCTCCCACAGAAGGCTTGTCTCTCCCGTGCTCCCGTGAGCACCTGTGTGCAGAGCAGAGGGCGGATCCAACACTGAGCTCTCTGTTTTCTAGTGTGGTGAGTAGTGAGCAACTTGACAATAAAAACACAGGCTACTTCCTTGACCATGAAATGCTAATGCGTAAATGGTCCCCAAATTATGCTGACGATTATAACCTCTATGCAGTTTACCAAATTGTGATTCCAACAAAGTATCGACTACCAATCTTAATGTTGGCTCATGAAAGTCAGTGGTCCGGACATTTAGGAGTGACCAAAACGTACCAACACCTTCTCAAACAATTCTTTTGGCCAGGTATGAAAAAAGATGTAGCCGAATATTGCCGCACCTGCCATGTGTGCCAGATTGTGGGAAAACCTAATCAAACTATCCCCCAAGCTCCATTGCATCCAATTCCTGCTATTGACCCACCTTTTGATCGCGTGTTAATTGACTGTGTTGGCCCGTTGCCTCGAACTCAGCACGGTAATGAATATTTACTCACCGTTATGTGCGCTGCCACTCGTTTCCCTGAAGCCATCCCATTGCGTAAAATCACATCCCAATCGGTTTCGAAGGCGTTGACAAAATTCTTTTCAGTCTTTGGTCTCCCGCGTGTAATCCAGTCCGACCAAGGCCCAAACTTTCAGTCAAAATTGTTTAAACAGGTTGTCCAAAGCCTTGGCATAAAACATGTGGTGTCTAGCGCGTACCACCCTGAGTCCCAGGGCGCGCTCGAACGTTGGCACCAAACACTGAAATCCATGCTTCGAAAGTACTGTTTGGAAACTGGAAAGGGATGGGATGAAGGTATTCCTTTTGTGTTGTTTGCAGCCCGTGACGCTGTCCAGGAATCTTTAGGATTCAGCCCCGCGCAATTAGTTTTTGCGCACACTCCTCGTGGTCCGCTAAAGGCGTTGAAGGAGAAGTTTCTTTCCCCGCCTTCAACCCCTACTAATGTACTAGATTTTGTTAGTGCATTCCGTGAACGTGTCCTTAAAGCGAACGAGATAGCCAAAAACGCGTTATCCGGTGTCCAAGCAAAAATGAAGCGACGTTTCGATAGGAAAACTGTGGCACGTAATTTTTCTGTGGGAGATAAAGTGCTTGTGCTCCTCCCTATTCCAGGTCACGCACTTTCTGCTACCTTCTCTGGCCCTTATGAAATAAAACAAAAACTCTCCGACACAGATTACGCCATTAACACCCCTGACAGAAGGCGTAAGACGCGCATCTGTCATATTAACATGTTAAAATTGTATCGCACTCGCGGTTCCAATCAGAAGGCGCCTGCACTAGAAACTCCGCCTCCGTGCGCGTCCGCGCTCATAGTGGCTGGTCACCTGCCTGACGAGGATGAATTGGAGCTTCGAAACCCACAAGGTGTTCGTCTCCCAAACTCAGAAATGTTAAAAACAATGCCCTCTCAACTAACACATTTGTCCCCCGTACAGCAAGCAAACATCATGGACTTGGTGCACGAATTTCCCAGCCTTTTTGGTGACGTGCCCAGCCGCACCACTGTGTTGACGCACGACATTGATGTGCAGGAAGCGCGGCCAATTCGCCAGCATCCATACCGTGTAAACCCAGTTAAGCGCGCTCTAATGAAGCAAGAGGCTGAGTACCTGTTACAGCATGGTCTGGCCAAACATAGTTCCAGCGCGTGGAGCTCGCCTTGCCTAGTTGAAGGCAAGCCTGATGGTTCACCTCGTTTCATTACTGACTATCGTAAAGTTAATTCTGTCACCGTTCCCGACTCTTATCCCATGCCCCGCATGGAGGACTGTATTGATAATTTAGGGTCCGCTAAATATGTGAGTAAACTTGATTTGTTAAAAGGTTATTGGCAAGTGCCTCTAACCGAGCGCGCGTCTGAGATATCTGCGTTTGTTACACCTGACTATTTCTTACAATATACAGTTATGGCTTTTGGAATGTGTAACGCGCCTGCCACCTTCCAACGTTTGGTAAATATTGTCCTGAAGGGTCTCCCAAACTGTAACGCTTATTTAGATGATTTGATTGTACATTCGGTTACGTGGGAGGAGCACCTCGAAGCTCTCAGACAGGTTTTCTCTCGCTTAGCTGGTGGTTCCCTCACTCTCAACCTGGCAAAGTGTGAGTTTGGAAAGGCGTCTGTCACTTACCTAGGCCGTGAGGTAGGGCAGGGCCAGGTACGCCCTATTGAGGCGAAAGTCTCCGCCATCACTGCTTATCCTCCTCCTACCACTCGACGTGAGCTGCGCTTTTTGGGAATGGCTGGCTATTACCGGAGTTTCTGTCAGGAACTTTTCTTCTGTTGTGTTGCCGTTGACCACCTTGTTAAGCCCAACCACAGTATTCAAATGGTCCCCAGAATGTCAGTTTGCTTTCGATAGTGTGAAGTCCCTTTTATGTAACGCGCCTGTACTCGCTGCCCCTGATACATCTAGGCCGTTCAAGCTTGAAGTAGATGCCAGTGCCGTCGGAGCTGGCGCAGTCCTGATGCAGGAAGATGCCCAAGGTGTTGACCATCCGTGAGCTATTTTTCGCGGAAATTTAATAAACATCAGCTTAACTATTCCACCATAGAAAAAGAGACTTTGTCATTGTTGTCGCCTCCAACACTTTGAGGTATACATTGGGTCCAGCTCTCTGCCTGTCACTGTTTTTACTGATCATAATCCGCTAGTTTTCTTGTCGCGCATGTACAATCACAATCAGCGTTTGATGCGATGGGCCTTGATGGTGCAGGACTTCAATTTGGAGGTTCGCCACAAGAAGGGATCAGAGAACGTGTTTGCTGATGCCTTGTCCAGGTAAAGATTTTTTTTTGTTGTGAATTTGAGCTAGAATATTTGTATTTGTAATACGACAGTGGTCGTATCTTGTGGGGGGGAGTGCTACGGCGTTTGGCCAGGGCCCGCCTCGCCTCGCTCCCCCGTTTGTTTCATCCCTGTGCCTTGTCGTCCCATGTCCTGATTGGAAGATCCGGCTCCTGCTGGTTGGGTCGGTCCCGATGTCGGCGTCTCTTGGGTGGTGCCTGGCTCGACACATCTGCCAATCATCGTCCTCCACCTGCTCTACTCCACCCAATAAAAAGGTCGCCCACCTGCTGGTCGGGGCGACTCGGACACTTTGGTTCGGCTCGCCACAGCACTCAGACGTGCTGTTCTGCTGTGTGTTTTGGTGCCTGTGTGTGTTGTACGTAAGAGTACGTGGCATTGTAGCCTCTGTGTGAGCTACTCCTGTTTTTTTTGCTTGAGCCCTAATTTCTGTTCATGTAGGGTTTTCTTTCGTTTTTGTAAACATTATTATTATTTACCTGCTTTATTTTAATTAAACCACTTACACCATTTAAAACCTTGGTTGTGTTACCTTCCCTTCCCCCTAGGCGATCTGGGTTTGTAACACATGAGACTCTGTTTAGTCCTGGTTTGGAGTTGGTTTAGTCCTAATTTGGTGCTGATTTAGTCCTGGTTTGGTGCTGGTTTAGTCCTGGGTTATTTAAATTTAATCTTGTCAAGACCAATGTTACTTGAGACCTGGTTTAGTCTTG
Organism: Rhinogobius similis; assembly: GCA_019453435.1. NCBI lineage: Eukaryota > Metazoa > Chordata > Actinopteri > Gobiiformes > Gobiidae > Rhinogobius > Rhinogobius similis. The sequence goes on from CM033633.1 coordinate 7,153,266, forward strand.
ATTTGGTGCTGGTTTAGGCCTGATTTGGTGCTGGTTTAGTCCTGGTTTAGTCCTGGGTTATTTACATTTAGTCTAGTCTAGACCAACGTTATGTGAGACCTGGTTTAGTCTTGATTTGGTGCTGGTTTAAACCTGGTTTAGACTTGTTTTAGCCCCAAATTATCAACATTAAATCCTGCCTAGACCAGCATCCCTTGGGACCTGGTTTAGTCCAGATTTGGTGCTGGTTTAGTCCTGATTTAGTGCTGATTTAATGCTGGTTTACATTTTATTTAGTCTGGGATTATCTATGTTAAATATTGTCTTGACCAGCGTCATCTAAGATCTGGTTAAGCCTTGGCTTGGTACTGGTTTAGTCCTAGTTTAGTCCTGATTTGGTGCTGGTTTGATTCTGATTTAGCCCAGGATTATCAAGGTCAAATCCTGTCTAGACCAGTATCACCTGGGACCTAATTTAGTCCTGATTTGGTGCAGGTTTAGTCCTAGTTTAGCCCTGGGTTATCTATGTTAAACCCTGTCTAGCCAAGCATCCTGTGAGACCTGCTTTAGTTTCGTTCAGATTTAATCCTGGTTTAGACTTGATTTAGCCCTTGGATTATCAACCTTAAATCTTGTCTCGACCAGCATCTCGTGAGACCTGGTTTGGTTCTGATTTAGTCTTGATAAAACCCCAAGATTTTAATTTTCTATGTTGGATCTTGTCTAGACCAGCATCGTTTGATACCTGGTTTGGTCCTGGTTTGGTGCTGGTTTAGTCCTGGTTTAGACTTGATTTAACCCCAGGATTTTAGCCTGGGATTATCTGTTTTAAATCTTGTCTACACCAGCGACCCGTGAGACCTGGTTTGGTCTTGGTTTGGTGTTGTTTTAGTCCTGGTTTAGACTTGATTTAGCCCGGGATTATCTGTTTTAAATCTTGTCTACACCAGCGACCCGTGAGACCTGGTTTGGTCCTGGTTTAGTCCTGGTTTAGACTTGATTTAACCCGGGATTATATGTTTCAAATCTTGTCTACACCAGCGACCCGTGAGACCTGGTTTGGTGCTGGTTTAGACTTGATTTAGCCTGGGATTATCTATTTTAAATCCTGTCTACACCAGCGACCCGTGAGACCTGGTTTGGTCTTGGTTTGGTGCTGGTTTAGTCCTGGTTTAGACTTGATTTAGCCCGGGATTATCTGTTTTAAATCTTGTCTACACCAGCGTCCCGTGAGACCTGGTTTGGTCCTGGTTTAGTCCTGGTTTAGACTTGATTTAATCCCAGGATTTTCTTTGTTCAATCCTGTCTAAACCAGCATCTCGTGTGACTTGGTTTAGTCCTGGTTTAGACTTCATTTAGCCCAGGATTATCTATTTTAAATCCTGTCAAGACCAGCGACCTGTGAGACTTGGTTTAGTCCTGGTTTAGACTTCATTTAGCCCAGGATTATCTATTTTAAATCCTGTCAAGACCAGCGACCTGTGAGACTTGGTTTAGTCCTGATTTGGTGCTGGTTTAGTCCTGGTTTAGCCCTGGGTTATCTATGTTAAACCCTATCTAGCCGAGCATCCTGTGAGACCTGGTTTAGTCCTGGTTTTGTTCTGATTTAATCCTGGTTTTGACTTGATTTAGCCCTTGGATTATCAACCTTAAATCTTGTCTCGACCAGCATCTCGTGAGACCTGGTTTGGTTCTGATTTAGTCTTGATAAAACCCCAAGATTTTAATTTTCTATGTTGGATCTTGTTTAGACCAGTATCGTTTGACACCTGGTTTAGTCTTGATTTGGTGCTGGTTTAGTCCTGGTTTAGACTTGATTTAACCCCAGGATTTTAGCCTGGGATTATCTGTTTTAAATCTTATCTACACCAGCGACCCGTTAGACCTGGTTTGGTCCTGGTTTGGTGCTGGTTTAGACTTGATTTAGCCTGGGATTATCTGTTTTAAATCCTGTCTACACCAGCGACCCGTGAGACCTGGTTTGGTCCTGGTTTGGTGCTGGTTAAATCCTGGTTTAGACTTGATTTAACCCCAGGATTTTCTTTGTTCAATCCTGTCTAAACCAGCATCTCGTGTGACTTGGTTTAGTCCTGGTTTAGACTTCATTTAGCCCAGGATTATCTATTTTAAATCCTGTCAAGACCAGCGACCTGTGAGACTTGGTTTAGTCCTGATTTGGTGCTGGTTTAGTCCTGGTTTAGACTTAATTTAGCCCGGGATTATCTATTTTAAATCCTGTCAAGACCAGCGACCTGTGAGACTTGGTTTAGTCCTGATTTGGTGCTGATTTAGTCCTGGTTTAGATTGGATTTAGTCCTGGGATTATCAACCTCAATTTCTGCTCAGACCAGCGATCTGTGAGACCTGGTTTGGTCCTGATTTGGTGCTGGTTAAATCCTGGTTTAGACTTGATTTAACCCCAGGATTTCCTTTGTTCAATCCTGTCTAAACCAGAATCTTGTGAGACTTGGTTTAATCCTGGTTTAGACTTCATTTAGCCCAGGATTATCTATCTTAAATCCTGTCAAGACCAGCGACCTGTGAGACTTGGTTTAGTCATGATTTGGTGCTGGTTTAGTCCTGGTTTAGTCCTGATTTGGTGCTGATTTAGTCCCGGTTTAGATTGGATTTAGTCCTGGGATTATCAACTTCAATTCCTGTCTGGACCAGCGATCCGTGAGACCTGGTTTAATCCTGGTTTAGACTTAATTCTGGTTCATTTATTTCATGTTTAAATCTTTTCAACATGACAACGTTTCCGACTGCTTTTGTGTCCGTCGTGTGTGTCTTTTTCTACTGACGACCAATTGATACGAGGCGTTTTAAATATTTGGAATGAACAGAAAGAAAGAAATGGAGAGTATTGTAATATTGTGAAAAATAAAATCTTTATGTACAAAATGTTCACCTTTTACCCTTTTGTCGTGGCCTTTACTTGTTCTCTTTGGCCAAACAGCTACATTTCTTTTCTAATCTGAAGTTTGGAGAAGAACTTGGTTGAAAAATGCACCTGAACGATCGCACAAGTCGGGAAAAGAAGTTGGTAAGTCCAAAGCTGCTTGCCGACTTCAATACCTGACGTTAGGCCTGAACGGATTTTGGCGAAATAGAGTATCTAACTGCAATATTTCTGACAAACTTTGTGATTTATGTTTTAATAGTGGGACATTTGAGCACTTGGGCGAAACCTTACAACATTCAGGTGTTTACCATCAGCTTTTTATATTAAAAGAGAAGATTTGCAAAAGAAAGACCCAACACCACTGTTAAAGGAAAAATATTCTGCATTTTTCATATGATTAGCCTTTAAACTTGCTCTTGAGTGTCTTAAATTTGCCATCTCATGTTTAAAAAAAAAAAAGTTTCTTATTCATTCTATGACGTGTCATCAGTCACTGTGATCCACCCAGCAGATGGCACCAGTGCTATGTACAATCTAGTGAAGTTAGCGCTGAAAAGACGTCATTATGTGGATTCGCTGCAGCAGTTATCGTGTTTGGAGGCAGAGACACTCAGAACGAGTTTAGCGAGGATTTAAGGACTAAAAACAGCGGAGGATTCTCTGATAAGTGACGTATGAAGTCTGAAAATACGTCCCGGACCGAAGGAGTTATGCAGGACGTGTGTTTGACGGTTTGGAGGGGGAGGATTTTCTGATAAACATTCTTCAAAACAGCGTGAACGCAGCTGAATGCTACTTCAGGTATGTTTTTGATGATGGAACATTGTTAGATCATGGTTTAAAGGTTAAAAAAAAAGTCACTGTAGCAGAAAATGTGTGCTTTAAATAAATGGCTGGTGTTACGTGAGCTAATTTAAGTGAAAATGGCCGGATGCTTTTCCAAACCAAATAACCTTTAGCTTTTGAAAAGACAAAACAACAACAAATAAACAACAGGTCTCAGCAGGTCTCTTGTGAAATATATACACTGCCAGTAAAAAGACGCAAAAGCTTTTCTTTTCTCCTTTTTTCCCTTCCTTTTTTTTGGAATAAGGAAGTACAATCACATACAAAACATGTCATGTCACCAATTATAAAAAAGAGAGCCAATGTTTCTCAGGAGAGTTGTCTTCAGGTTGCTCAGAGACAACAGGGGTTCAATGAGGTAAAAATGTTACTCAATTCTACGTTAAAGCTTTATCGCGATATCAACGTTTGAAGCACGATAATATGTTGCTACAGAAAAATATTCAGATAAATGTTCGTATTAACACTACTTCATGCCACTTAAAGTAGATCCTGCACCAAACTGTACAACTTTACAAGGACTCAACAAGATTTTGACAAAACGTACAGAAGTATTTTTTTTATATCTAATTTTAGTTTAGTCTAAGTTTTAAGTTAAAAAACTAAATAAGAAATCCAAAATCCCCTCTGTACATTTTTTTGTAACTAATATTTGTACAAAATGAACCAAAAAATGGAAACCCATATGTCCAATGTCCCAAATATGTGTATTTTTGTGCATAAAATGCCTTATTTCTACATGAAAACATGACATGATGAAAAACTTTTTTTTTTTCTTCTTACATTTATGTGAGTAAACTACAGAAGTTTACAATTTATTTCTTTAAATTTAAGATTTCTTCCTATTCACGTGCAGTGTCTCACCTTAATTGATGATGTGATATAGACATTTTTAATGGTATTGATTGATCATGAAGAAATTGAATTTGCCAATGTAGTAAGTAAAATGATCCGCATTGGCAGATAATTGGGCTTGAAGTCAGAATTAATTTATTGAAAGGAGTCAGAAATTATTTGTTATAGTCTCCACTAATCTTAGTCAAACCGTCTGAAATTAAGATTAATATCCTGAAATCAAGACAGTTTTTCAGTGTGAATCAAGTCTGACTCGAGTCCACGCACCAGGCCTAAACATGACAGTTACAATAACAATCGTAAACATTTCATATTTTATTCATTTACGTCTTCATTCATTTGTTCTAATCCTGCCCCAGCGCCGGAGCTTTGTCTTCAGACCATTTCTCCAATTACGCCTCCCGTCTCCTCTCGTTAACGACACAAATAAAACACAGTTAATTCACTCGTACGGACGTCACATTTCCATAGAACATTAATAATTACTCCAGTGCAGCTGTCATTTTTAATACAGAGGCACATTTGTTATGTTACTGTGTCCTCGAGGCTTAAACACAAACTCTGTTTTCATTATTTGGTCCAATGTGTGCTTTGGTCTGACGCATTTGACCCATTATGAGTGAACATTTTAAATAAATAACAGTCTTAATCTCATGTCCTACATACTGTATTATGACCTATTGTGTTGATGTTTGGGGTGAACATCTTCAATAAAGTCCACTCCATAAGTATCTGTTCACGGTGTCCACGGAGGGAGTTTTGAGGCTCAAATACTGAGTTCTGAAGTCCAGAGGAACAGAAATGTCAAAAACACTGGGCCAGGACTAAACCAGGTCTAAACCAGGACTAAACCAGGACTAAACCAGGTCTAAACAAGGTCTAAACCAGGATTAAACCAGGACTAAACCAGGACGAAACCAGGTCTAAACCAGGACTAAACCAGGACGAAACCAGGTCTAAACCAGGACTAAACCAGGACTAAACCAGGACTAAACCAGGTCTAAACCAGGACGAAACCAGGAATAAACCAGGACTAAACCAGGTCTAAACCAGGACTAAACCAGGACGAAACCAGGTCTAAACCAGGACTAAACCAGGACTAAACCAGGTCTAAACCAGGACTAAACCAGGACTAAACCAGGTCTAAACCAGGACTAAACCAGGTCTAAACCAGAACTAAACCAGGACTAAACCAGGTCTAAACCAGTACTAAACCAGGACTAAACCAGGACTAAACCAGGTCTAAACCAGGTCTAAACTAGGACTAAACCAGGTCTAAACCAGGACTAAACCAGGTCTAAGATAGTTCTAAACAAGGTCTAAACCAGGACTAAACCAGGTCTAAACCAGGACTAAACCAGGACTAAACCAGGACTAAACCAGGACTAAACCAGGTCTAAACCAGGACTAAACCAGGACTAAACCAGGTCTAAACCAGGACTAAACCAGGACTAAACCAGGTCTAAACCAGGACTAAACCAGGTCTAAACCAGAACTAAACCAGGACTAAACCAGGTCTAAACCAGTACTAAACCAGGACTAAACCAGGACTAAACCAGGTCTAAACCAGGTCTAAACTAGGACTAAACCAGGTCTAAACCAGGACTAAACCAGGTCTAAGATAGTTCTAAACAAGGTCTAAACCAGGACTAAACCAGGTCTAAGATAGTTCTAAACAAGGTCTAAACCAGATCTAAACCAGGTCTAAACCAGGTCTAAACCAGGTCTAAACCAGGTCTAAACCAGGTCTAAACCAGGAATAAACCAGGACTAAACTAGTTTGAAACCAGGTATAAACCAGGACTAAACTAGTTTGAAACCAGGTCTAAACCAGGTCTAAACCAGGTCTACACCAGGTCTACACCAGGACTAAACCAGGTCTAAACCAGGACGAAACCAGGAATAAACCAGGACTAAACCAGGTCTAAACCAGGACTAAACCAGGACGAAACCAGGTCTAAACCAGGACTAAACCAGGACTAAACCAGGTCTAAACCAGGACTAAACCAGGACTAAACCAGGTCTAAACCAGGACTAAACCAGGTCTAAACCAGAACTAAACCAGGACTAAACCAGGTCTAAACCAGTACTAAACCAGGACTAAACCAGGACTAAACCAGGTCTAAACCAGGTCTAAACTAGGACTAAACCAGGTCTAAACCAGGACTAAACCAGGTCTAAGATAGTTCTAAACAAGGTCTAAACCAGGACTAAACCAGGTCTAAGATAGTTCTAAACAAGGTCTAAACCAGATCTAAACCAGGTCTAAACCAGGTCTAAACCAGGTCTAAACCAGGTCTAAACCAGGTCTAAACAACGAATAAACCAGGACTAAACTAGTTTGAAACCAGGAATAAACCAGGACTAAACTAGTTTGAAACCAGGTCTAAACCAGGTCTAAACCAGGTCTAAACCAGGTCTACACCAGGACTAAACTAGTTTGAAACCAGGTCTAATCCAGAACTAAACCAGGTCTAAACCAAGACTAAACTAGTTCCAAACCAGGTCTAAATCAGGTTTAAAAACAGGCCTAAACCAAAACCCAAACCAGGACTAAACCCCTAACAAGAGCTAAAATATTGTCTATATTTCTTGAAGACGTGTTCACCTATTGCTCTATAAATACCCCAGAGGAACGCATCAGACCGCTCTCCCTGACAAACCTGCGATTACCCATGGTGCTTTGTGCTCTCTTTGTGTGTGCAAATGTCTGCCGCTCCTTCAGATTGTCGCCGCTGTCACATTTGGAAGCCAAAGCGCTCGTCACCTGCTCCTCGCTCCGATACAAGACTGTGAAATGGTGTTTGAGGCGTTTAGGCGACGCATCCGCCGGCTGTAAAAGACCACGGAGCGTCTCAAACACTGAAGGGAAAGAAACCGTCTGGAATTAAAGCGCACAGAGCCAAAACGAGGCAATTTGTGTCAGTCAAACGGGTTTAGAGGAAGCCAAATTATTTAAGAATTTAACAAAGAATTACAGTCGTGATTGTTGGTGTTTTTGGCTCTTGATTTTGTGTCAAGCAAATAGTTTTAGTCCTCGTTAACAAAAATGGCCTCTGCTTGTCAGTGTCTTCCATAGAACTATAATAAAACCTGGAAGATGAACCCAAAATGGCCGCCCTGTTTATCCCTATGGAGTGAGCTCATTGGCGCATGACCCCAGAAAAGTTTCTTACTTCCGCATTTACTTCCTGATATGGAGGCTGACATCTTTGTTTTACTTCCTGATACGGAGGCTGCCATCTTTGTTTTACTTCCTGATACGGAGGCTGCCATCTTTGTTTTACTTCCTGATACGGAGGCTGCCATCTTTGTTTTACTTCCTGATATGGAGGCTGCCATCTTTGCTTTAGGGCGCCACGTGACGACAATCCCCCACTTCATATAAAAACGGTAATTTCGGTGATTTTAGAAACGGTAGAAAAGAACATTTCCTTCTATTTTATTTAAATACCGATAATAATTCAGTCCTGTCTGCAATTATAATGAGCAATTTTAGAAAAAGGCTGGTTCCAAGAGGCTGCAGTACCTCTCACAGCCACTAATCAATCTGGGACCACAGACAGAGGGGGCGTGTCTTATCCAGTTCATTTAATACATCCATGGTGTCTTCACATAGAGAGTCGTGTGTCGTGTCAGGGGGGCGTGGTCTGCCTCTGGACACGCGCTTTATGTTTATTCAACAGTAAAATGTCTCTAGTCTTTTAATATCATTTGTTTTCGTGCTCTGAGATGAGTGACAGAGCTGTGCAGAGAGCTGAAGGTCATATCTTTATCTGTCTCTCGACTGCGACTGATTTGGGAAAGTGAGTCTTCTGTTATGCTGCTCCCATAGTGTGGAACTCTCTCCAGTCGGAAGAGGTTGTGTGAGCTGATGTCACTGAGGGGTGTCCACACTTGAAAAAAACAAAGTGCATGAAAATTATGAAACTTGTCTGTGCTTTAAAATGTACTCCAGCGTTAGTATCTTGTATATCATTTATAAATTTAGTATTTTTTTAATGATTGTCTGTTGCGGATTTTGCACTTTGGCGCAGGTCTCCCTTGAAAGAGAGGATTTGTTCTCAATGGGTTCTCAAAGGTAAATAAATAATAAATAAACATCTGAGTTAGGTGTGTTAACATTGAAAAGTAAACGGATATTTCTGTAGATTTTAAACTACAGCAGGTGACATTTAGCCCGCAGCTAACGCTCTTGGACTATTCACCTTATTCCTGAAGTTGCCGTACGCGCCGCCGTCTTGTTTCCGTTGTAGTTCACATGGAGCAGACGAGCTCAACAGAAAATAAGTTCTACATGGACTAAAAAGACGTTTTCAGACTGACCAGGAAATCGTTGCGTTGTGACTTGTTGTTGCTCGTGTTCATTAAACATTTTACACAAATCAATCTACTTTATGTAACATTTAGTGGCGAGACTTTTCCCTCGTTCGTCATTAGCTTTAACGGAGTTCTCGTCAAACGGAAGTGCGTTTACAACAAAAGTGCAAAAAACAGCAAAAGTGGGCGGGGCACAATAAAGTGAATACAACTTTTTAGTATCTGTATTTGGCACAATAAAACTCGGCGTTGTCTTGTAGTTGTTGAACAGTGGGTGATCTCAGACACAATAATGAATGGATTGTTTCTCCGTTTGTGAGCGTTTCCTTGATTTAATCTAAATGTGATTTGTGGCTTTAAAGGGCCCCTGACAGGTTGGACGACTCACTTGACAAAAATGCAGTTAAGATAAATATATTTAAACTTTTGTTAAAATATTTCACAAATTTTATCACGGTTAACCAGTTTTTTTTGTTTGTTTTTTTTGTTTTACTTCCTGGTTGTAAATGATGACATCACACTAGGAAATTACCATAGCAACCACACTGTACACGGGGCCAAAACTCATTTGATGTCACAGATTTTTTAAATTTACAAATAAAAATACATGTAAACGCCTTTATTTTGTTGAATCAATGTTTAAAGGGTCAAAAAAAGTCATTTCTTTTGTGTAAAAAATGCGTAAACTCACCAGTCTCCCCACTGTGATGTCATCAGTCTGTTTACTTCCTGTAACTTCCAACGGATTTTTAAACTTTTCTCCACAAACGGCTGCTTGATTGGCATAAAACTAAAATGTATGTACAACTGGTATTAACACACCAAATAAAGCCTAAATTAGAAAATCTAGAAAACCTGTCATACGCACTTTAAGACAAAAGTGAACAGCGGATTGTAAACCTGAACTAGAGTGCCTTTGTGTTGATTCAGTCTCTTGTACTTTGGCTGTTTGTTTCACGCCGATGTCATCCTTCTTCATAAACGAACAGAACTCGGTGTTTGTGTTTCATGTGTTTGAGTCTCTTACTGGACGATTAATTGGCCCATCACTCGCTGACTGACCTCAGAGTTGTTGGAAACCATAACATCAAGAGTGTAATATGAAAAACAGCAGCTACACTTTACAAAACAAAACCTTTATTGACTAAGAAATGTCTGATATGTCGCACTCATCCCTTTTTATCAGAACGCCGTGACGTCATATTCACAACCTCTAAACCAGGGCTGTCCAAACTTTTTCCATCGAGGGCCACATATTGAAATATAGACCAAGCGGAGGGCCACAAATCAATCGCGAAACGTTAAAAAAAGCTGCATTTATCTGATGTTTTAAGCTCCACCACATCTACATTCAGTCTCAGTGCCTTAATATCAGGTCTGTGCTGCACCAAAATGTTAGTTATTTAGAATCAGAATCAGAATCAGAAACTGTTTATTGCCATTGTTAGTGAAATTCACAAACGTAGGAACTTTCTTCGGCGTAGGTGCAACATAAAGCAAAGGATAAAATATAAAAAATATATAAAAAGGCATGCATAAAATTAAAAATAAAATAGACTAAGATAGACTATATACAGAATGTACAGTTGGCAGATAGTGCAATGTGCAATTGAGTAGTGCAAATAGATTGTTCTTATATAATATATAGTTAAAGTGACAGGTGTTACAAAGTCTTCATGAGTCCAACGGCAGAGGGAAAGAAACTGTTCTTGTGGCGGGAGGTTCTGGTCCGGATGGACCGTAGCCTCCTGCCCGAGGGGAGTGGCTCAAATAGTCCATGTCCAGGGTGAGAAGGGTCAGCTGTGATCCGACCTGCTCGTCCCCGAGTCCTGGAGACGTACAGGTCCTGGACAGATGGAAGGCTGCAGCCGATCACCTTCTCAGCAGAGCGCACAATGCGCTGTAGTCTCTGTTTGTCCCTGGCTGTGGCTCCAGCGTACCACACGGTGATGGAGGAGGTGAGGATGGACTCGATGATGGCCGTGTAGAACTGCACCATCATCTGCGCTGGCAGCTTGGCTTTCCTCAGCTGCCGCAGGAAGTACATCCTCTGCTGGGCCTTCTTGGGTTAGAATTATAGAAAATCTGAAATGTGCTGTAAATAGTACTTATCAGGACAATGTGGGCCAGTTCACCAGGAAGACTAAGGGCCAAGAAAAATTGGTCTGAGGGCCGCATTTGTCTGCTCTAAACGGTTGGAAATGTATTTTTGTTTTATTTGTATTTCTTTCTGAATAAAAACAACTAAATAACACACAAAGAGTCAGCTGTATTTACTGAAAAGGCAACATAAACCTGTTTAAAGTGTGTTGTTGTGGATCTCTCTCACGCTGCTGTTTACAGAGAACAAAACACGTCAGCTTTGATCATTTTCACTTCGGACGCTTAAGTTACTGCAAAAGGTCACTGCAGCAGAAGATAAAGCGTCTCCAGAGAGCTGTGCTGGTGATATTTTCTATTGTAGGAGACAAATGGTTTAATTCAACTGTGTGTTTTAAATGATTTAGCTAATCACAGCATTAAAATTTCCTTCTGCACAAATATTCACTCACTCTTCTCTGTAAATGTGCAAACCATTTCAGTCTGGAATAAATGTGTCCTCTGCATCTGACCCAGTGTCTCTGAATGTTTGATTTATTTATTTAATTATATCGAACATGTAGCTAGATACAGAATTAGAAGTAAAAAATATAATAAGTAAATCAAATAAACAATATTTTTCAAAACAGAATTACAATTACATTCTTCGTTGTCCGTTCTGAAAATGAGCTGCTTGTATTTTCTTTGGAATTGTTTCATATTTGGACATTACTTTGGGTTTGAGTTTGAGTTTTAATCCATTAAGGCTTTGATATTCAACCAGTGCGCCGGGGAACACTAGTGCGCCTTGAAGTTTTGCTTGGTGTGCCTTGAAAAAATATCAAATTTGAGTTAACAGGTTCAGAAATTTACCTTTTTGGAGCGCCCTGAGCAACTTCTGCACCAAACCAGAACGCAAAACCCCCACTAATGCCAAATTTAAAGCATCAAACAGTAACACAGACAGACATGATTTAGTTTTTACTTTACTATATATTTTATCTTTATTCTCCTTTATCTGAATCCCTTTATTCATTTTAGACTCTCCAGTGTTTCCTCTGAGGGGCCCTCTGTACTGGGAGCGGAGGTCGGCTGTGGCCCCTGGGCACTGGCTCATGGGCCCCTGGTGGAGGTTGGGTCTGGGCCTAATCTCTGCTCTGGGTCTTGAGTCTGTGTCCTCTGGCTGCAGGCGACTCTCTGCTCCTGGTGCAGACGGCTCCTCTGATGGTGCTCTCACAGCTGGTTCACCTGCATTCAGCCTCATGCCCATTATCTTAATGTATGTATGTACGTGTGTGTGTGTGTGTGTGTGTGTGCGTGTGCGTGTGCGTGTGCGTGTGCGTGTGCGTGTGCGTGTGCGTGTGTGTGTGTGTGTGTGTGTGTGTGTGTGTGTACGTGTGTGGGTGTGTGTACGTGTGTGTGTTTGCGTGGAAGCTTTAATGTGGGGATGGTGGGGCCGGGGTGGGTTCCGGGGATCGTTTTTTAAATATGTGAATGGGTGGGTTTGGGGAATTGTTTTTAATATGTAAATTGGAAAGCACTTTGTGTTACAATTTTTGTATGAAAAGTGCTTTATAAATAAAGTTTGATTTGATTTGATTTGATGATTGGCTCATTATAGGCCATATTTTTTTAACTAAATGGTCTGATTTGGTCATGTTTTTGTAGTAGATAGTGTGCCGTGGTGTCTTTTAAACCCAAAAAGTGTGCTGCAACTAGAAAAAGGTTGAAAAACACTGCATTAAGGCAAGTTTACACTACAGACAGTTTTTTTGTTTTTTGGTCTGTTTGTTCTCTCAACATGTCGACTTTCATGTGGAAACGACAAACGTGTCCAATCTGCTCTTAAAAATGTTTTATTCTTCCATTGAATCCACTTCATCCATAGATTTCTCGGGGACATTGGAACTTCAAAGGACGTTTTCTTAAAATGCATTTTTCTCCCTCGGGACATAAAGATCAGCCTTAAAGTAGATCCCACACCAAACTGTACAATCTGGACTCAACAAGATTTTGACGAAACGTACAGAAGGATTTTTTGATTCTAAAACTGATTTATTGAAGTTTCAAGTTAAAAAATGAAGCGAAATTTGGATTTTTAGGAAAAATTTCAGTCCAATCTAGTTTACTTAAAAACTAAATAGGAAATCCAAAATCCCCTCTGTACATTTTTTTTTGTAACTAATCTGTGTAAAAAATGAACCAAGAAATTGAAAACCTGGTTCTGTCCATTTTTCAGTTTTAAATGTCCCAAATATGTGTATTTTTGGCTATTTTTACACATAAAATGCCTTATTTCTACATGAAAAACTTGTAATCAATATTTTTCTTAATTTATGTTAGAAAAGTACATGAAAATTTTCTAATTGATATCTTTAAATTTAAGATCCTTTTTCCTATACACCTGCAGCGTCTCACTTTAAATGTTAAACTGATTTTTAAGAAAAGCCGTGTTTGGCGTCTTTTTCCTGGGAGTGTATTTTCACCAGAGGCCTGCAGGGGGAGCTCTGTCGCTGAAATGACTGAGTTCTATTTTGATTTAAATTGGCCGAATCTTGTCCAGGATTATTTTCATGGATGTATTAAATTAACTGGATAAGCCACGCCCCCTCTGTCTGTGGTCCCAGATTGATTAGTGGCCGTGTGAGGTACTGCAGCCTCTTTGAACCAGCCTTTTTCTAAAATTGCACATTATAATGGCAGACAGGACTGAATTATTATCGGTATTTAAATAAAATAGAAGGAAATGTTCTTTTCTACCGTTTCTAAAATCACCGAAATTACCGTTTTTATATGAAGTGGGGGATTGTCGTCACGTGGCGCCCTAAAGCAAAGATGGCCGCCTCCGTATCAGGAAGTAAATGCGGAAGTAAGAAACGTTTTTGGGGCCATGCGCCAATGAGCACTCTCCATAGGGATAAACAGGGCGCCATTTTGGATTCATCTTCCAGGTTTCATGATTATTTTACACTGTTGATCTCTCCATCACCAGTTTTACCTGTTCGTATGATCTAAAAAGACTGATAAAGTCTATTTTTAATGGAATAACACACTAGTTCTCTGCACTGGTCTCTCTTTGTGCGTAAAGCTCAGATGGAGACGTGTTGAAGCTGCTTTAAGACAATGACTCACTCAGGGCTAATCCGCGCCTCCAGGTTCAACAAACGCACTCATTACATCTCACTTACGCCGCTCATGATACACTCCCCGTCTAAAAATAAAACAAACTCCGCTAGAACAGAGGGATCCTCTTCTCTCACACCGGCCGACTCTGCTCTAACTGTTCGGTGGGACGATCGGTTCATGCCACACGTCGAGTTAAATTGCTGCTGGTTGGAGATATTGTTTCTACGGGAAGCGGCGAGTGTTTGTTTTTTGTTCTTTGCCTTGTTATAAAAGCAAAACTGGGTCATGAATGTGGCCTGAAAGCAAGCTCTGGGCCTCTGTCTCTGTCTCTGGGCCTCTGTCTCTGTCTCTGGGCTCTGGGCCTCTGTCTCTGTCTCTGGGCCTCTGTCTCTGTCTCTGGGCCTCTGTCTCTGTCTCTGGGCCTCTGTCTCTGTCTCTGGGCCTCTGTCTCTGTCTCTGGGCTCTGGGCCTCTGTCTCTGTCTCTGGGCCTCTGTCTCTGTCTCTGGGCCTCTGTCTCTGGGCCTCTGTCTCTGTCTCTGGGCCTCTGTCTCTGTCTCTGGGCCTCTGTCTCTGTCTCTGGGCCTCTGTCTCTGTCTCTGGGCTCTGGGCCTCTGTCTCTGGGCTCTGAGCCTCTGTCTCTGGGCCTCTGTCTCTGGGCTCTGGGCCTCTGTCTCTGGGCTCTGTCTCTGGCCCTCTGTCTCTGTCTCTGTCTCTGGGCCTCTGTCTCTGGGCTTTGGGCCTCTGTCTCTGGGCTCTGGGCCTCTGTCTCTGTCTCTAGGCCTCTGTCTCTAGGCCTCTGTCTCTGTCTCTAGGCCTCTGTCTCTGGGCTCTGGGCCTCTGTCTCTGGGCTCTGGGCCTCTGTCTCTGTCTCTGGGCCTCTGTCTCTGGGCTCTGTCTCTGGGCCTCTGTCTCTGGGCCTCTGTCTCTGTCTCTGAGCCTCTGTCTCTGGGCTCTGTCTCTGGGCCTCTGTCTCTGGGCTCTGGGCCTCTGTCTCTGTGCTCTGGGCCTCTGTCTCTAGGCCTCTGTCTCTGGGCTCTGGGCCTCTGTCTCTGTGCTCTGGGCTTCTGTCTCTGGGCTCTGGGCCTCTGTCTCTGGGCCTCTGTCTCTGGGCCTCGGCCTCTGTCTCTGTGCTCTGGGCCTCTGTCTCTGTGCTCTGGGCCTCTGTCTCTGGGCTCTGGGCCTCTGTCTCTGGGCCTCGGCCTCTGTCTCTGGGCTCTGGGCCTCTGTCTCTGTGCTCTGGGCCTCTGTCTCTGGGCTCTGGGCCTCTGTCTCTGGGCCTCTGTCTCTGGGCTCTGGGCCTCTGTCTCTGGGCTCTGGGCCTCTGTCTCTGGGCTCTGGGCCTCTGTCTCTGTCTCTAGGCCTCTGTCTCTAGGCCTCTGTCTCTGGGCTCTGGGCCTCTGTCTCTGGGCCTCTGTCTCTGGGCTCTAGGCCTCTGTCTCTGGGCTCTGGGCCTCTGTCTCTGGGCTCTGGGCCTCTGTCTCTGGGCTCTGGGCCTCTGTCTCTGTGCTCTGGGCCTCTGTCTCTGGGCCTCTGTCTCTGGGCTCTGGGCCTCTGTCTCTGTCTCTGAGCCTCTGGGCTCTGGGCCTCTGTCTCTGGGCTCTGGGCCTCTGTCTCTGTGCTCTGGGCCTCTGTCTCTGTGCTCTGGGCCTCTGTCTCTGTGCTCTGGGCCTCTGTCTCTGTCTCTGGGCCTCTGTCTCTGCGCTCTGGGCCTCTGTCTCTGTGCTCTGGGCCTCTGTCTCTGGGCTCTGGGCTTCTGTCTCTGTCTCTGGGCCTCTGTCTCTGTCTCTGGGCCTCTGTCTCTGGGCTCTGGGCCTCTGTCTCTGTGCTCTGGGCCTCTGTCTCTGGGCTCTGTCTCTGGGCCTCTGTCTCTGGGCTCTGTCTCTGGGCCTCTGTCTCTGGGCTCTGGGCCTCTGTCTCTGTGCTCTGGGCTCTGTCTCTGGGCCTCTGTCTCTGGGCTCTGGGCCTCTGTCTCTGTCTCTGGGCCTCTGTCTCTGGGCCTCTGTCTCTGGGCTCTGGGCCTCTGTCTCTATGCTCTGGGCCTCTGTCTCTGGGCCTCTGTCTCTGGGCTCTGGGCCTCTGTCTCTGTGCTCTGGGCTTCTGTCTCTGGGCTCTGGGCCTCTGTCTCTGGGCCTCTGTCTCTGGGCCTTGGCCTCTGTCTCTGTGCTCTGGGCCTCTGTCTCTGGGCTCTGGGCCTCTGTCTCTGGGCCTCGGCCCCTGTCTCTGGGCTCTGGGCCTCTGTCTCTGTGCTCTGGGCCTCTGTCTCTGGGCTCTGAGCCTCTGTCTCTGGGCCTCTGTCTCTGGGCTCTGGGCCTCTGTCTCTGGGCTCTGGGCCTCTGTCTCTGTGCTCTGGGCCTCTGTCTCTGGGCTCTGGGCCTCTGTCTCTGTCTCTGGGCCTCTGTCTCTGTGCTCTGGGCCTCTGTCTCTGGGCTCTGGGTCTCTGTCTCTGGGCTCTGGGCCTCTGTCTCTGTCTCTGGGCCTCTGTCTCTGGGCCTCTGTCTCTGGGCTCTGGGCCTCTGTCTCTGGGCTCTGGGCCTCTGTCTCTGTCTCTGAGCCTCTGTCTCTGGGCTCTGTCTCTGGGCCTCTGTCTCTGGGCTCTGGGCCTCTGTCTCTGTGCTCTGGGCCTCTGTCTCTGGGCCTCTGTCTCTGGGCTCTGGGCCTCTGTCTCTGTGCTCTGGGCTTCTGTCTCTGTCTCTGGGCCTCTGTCTCTGGGCCTCTGTCTCTGTGCTCTGGGCCTCTGTCTCTGGGCCTCTGTCTCTGGGCTCTGGGCCTCTGTCTCTGTGCTCTGGGCTTCTGTCTCTGTCTCTGGGCTCTGTCTCTGGGCCTCTGTCTCTGGGCCTCTGTCTCTGTCTCTGGGCTCTGGGCCTCTGTCTCTGGGCTCTGGGCCTCTGTCTCTGTGCTCTTGGCCTCTGTGCTCTGGGCCTCTGTCTCTGGGCCTCTGTCTCTGGGCTCTGGGCTTCTGTCTCTGGGCTCTGGGCCTCTGTCTCTGGGCCTCTGTCTCTGGGCCTCTGCCTCTGGGCCTCTGTGCTCTGGGCCTCTGTCTCTGTGCTCTGGGCCTCTGTCTCTGGGCTCTGGGCCTCTGTCTCTGGGCCTCGGCCTCTGTCTCTGGGCTCTGGGCCTCTGTCTCTGGGCCTCTGCCTCTGTCTCTGTGCTCTGGGCCTCTGTCTCTGTGCTCTGGGCCTCTGTCTCTGGGCTCTGAGCCTCTGTCTCTGGGCCTCTGTCTCTGTCTCTGGGTCTCTGGGCCTCTGTCTCTGTGCTCTGGGCCTCTGTCTCTGGGCTCTGGGCCTCTGTCTCTGGGCTCTGGGCCTCTGTCTCTGGGCCTCTGTCTCTGGGCCTCTGTCTCTGGGCCTCTGTCTCTGGGCCTCTGTCTCTGTCTCTGGGCCTCTGTCTCTGGGCCTCTGTCTCTGGGCTCTGGGCCTCTGTCTCTGTCTCTGGGCCTCTGTCTCTGGGCTCTGGGCCTCTGTCTCTGGGCCTCTGTCTCTGGGCCTCTGGGCTCTGGGCCTCTGTCTCTGGGCTCTGGGCCTCTGCCTCTGGGCTCTGGGCCTCTGTCTCTGTGCTCTGGGCCTCTGTCTCTGGGCCTCTGCCTCTGGGCTCTGGGCCTCTGCCTCTGGGCTCTGGGCCTCTGGGCTCTGGGCCTCTGCCTCTGGGCTCTGGGCCTCTGTCTCTGGGCCTCTGTCTCTGGGCCTCTGTCTCTGGGCCTCTGTCTCTGGGCCTCTGTCTCTGGGCCTCTGTCTCTGGGCCTCTGTCTCTGGGCCTCTGTCTCTGGGCCTCTGTCTCTGTCTCTGGGCCTCTGTCTCTGGGCCTCTGTCTCTGTCTCTGGGCTCTGTCTCTGGGCCTCTGTCTCTGTCTCTGGGCCTCTGTCTCTGGGCTCTGGGCCTCTGTCTCTGGGCCTCTGTCTCTGGGCCTCTGGGCTCTGGGCCTCTGTCTCTGGGCTCTGGGCCTCTGCCTCTGGGCTCTGGGCCTCTGTCTCTGTGCTCTGGGCCTCTGTCTCTGGGCCTCTGCCTCTGGGCTCTGGGCCTCTGCCTCTGGGCTCTGGGCCTCTGGGCTCTGGGCCTCTGCCTCTGGGCTCTGGGCCTCTGTCTCTGGGCCTCTGTCTCTGGGCCTCTGTCTCTGCCTCTGGTCCTCTGTGCTCTGGGCCTCTGTCTCTGTCTCTGGGCTCTGGGCTCTGGGCTCTGGGCCTCTGTCTCTGTGCTCTGGGCCTCTGTCTCTGTCTCTGGGCCTCTGTCTCTGGGCTCTGGGCCTCTGTCTCTGGGCTCTGGGCCTCTGTCTCTGTGCTATGGGCCTCTGTCTCTGTGCTCTGGGCCTCTGTCTCTGGGCTCTGGGCCTCTGTCTCTGGGCTCTGGGCCTCTGTCTCTGTGCTCTGGGCCTCTGTCTCTGTCTCTGGGCCTCTGTCTCTGGGCTCTGGGCCTCTGTCTCTGGGCTCTGGGCCTCTGTCTCTGTGCTATGGGCCTCTGTCTCTGTGCTCTGGGCCTCTGTCTCTGTGCTATGGGCCTCTGTCTCTGTGCTCTGGGCCTCTGTCTCTGGGCTCCTGGGCCTCTGTCTCATATGCTCTGGGCCTCTGTCTCTGGGCCTCTGTCTCTGGGCTCTGGGCCTCTGTCTCTGGGCTCTGGGCCTCTGTCTCTGTGCTATGGGCCTCTGTCTCTGTGCTCTGGGCCTCTGTCTCTGGGCTCTGGGCCTCTGTCTCTGGGCCTCTGTCTCTGGGCCTCTGTCTCTGGGCCTCTGTCTCTGTCTCTGGGCTCTGGGCCTCTGTCTCTGGGCTCTGGGCCTCTGTCTCTGGGCTCTGGGCCTCTGTCTCTGTGCTCTGGGCCTCTGTCTCTGTGCTCTGGGCCTCTGTCTCTGGGCTCTAGGTCTCTGTCTCTGTGCTCTGGGCCTCTGTCTCTGGGCTCTGGGCCTCTGTCTCTGGGCTCTGGGCCTCTGTCTCTGTGCTCTGGGCCTCTGTCTCTGTGCTCTGGGCCTCTGTCTCTGGGCCTCTGTCTCTGGGCCTCTGTCTCTGTCTCTGGGCTCTGGGCCTCTGTCTCTGGGCTCTGGGCCTCTGTCTCTGTGCTCTGGGCCTCTGTCTCTGTGCTCTGGGCCTCTGTCTCTGGGCTCTAGGTCTCTGTCTCTGTGCTCTGGGCCTCTGTCTCTGTGCTCTGGGCCTCTGTCTCTGTCTCTGTGCTCTGGGCCTCTGTCTCTGTGCTCTGGGCCTCTGTCTCTGTGCTCTGGGCTTCTGTCTCTGGGCTCCTAGGTCTCTGTCTCTGTGCTCTGGGCCTCTGTCTCTGGGCTCCTGGGCCTCTGTCTCTGGGCTCCTGGTCCTCTGTCTCTGTGCTCTGGGCCTCTGTCTCTGTGCTCTGGGCCTCTGTCTCTGGGCCTCTGTCTCTGGGCCTCTGTCTCTGTCTCTGGGCTCTGGGCCTCTGTCTCTGGGCTCTGGGCCTCTGTCTCTGGGCTCTGGGCCTCTGTCTCTGTGCTCTGGGCCTCTGTCTCTGTGCTCTGGGCCTCTGTCTCTGGGCTCTAGGTCTCTGTCTCTGTGCTCTGGGCCTCTGTCTCTGTGCTCTGGGCCTCTGTCTCTGTCTCTGTGCTCTGGGCCTCTGTCTCTGTGCTCTGGGCCTCTGTCTCTGTGCTCTGGGCTTCTGTCTCTGTGCTCTGGGCCTCTGTCTCTGGGCTCTGGGCCTCTGTCTCTGTCTCTGGGCCTCTGTCTCTGTGCTCTGGGCCTCTGTCTCTGGGCTCTGGGTCTCTGTCTCTGGGCCTCTGTCTCTGGGCCTCTGTCTCTGTGCTCTGGGCCTCTGTCTCTGGGCCTCTGTCTCTGTGCTCTGGGCCTCTGTCTCTGGGCCTCTGTCTCTGGGCTCTGGGCCTCTGTCTCTGTGCTCTGGGCTTCTGTCTCTGTCTCTGGGCTCTGTCTCTGGGCCTCTGTCTCTGGGCCTCTGTCTCTGTCTCTGGGCTCTGGGCCTCTGTCTCTGGGCTCTGGGCCTCTGTCTCTGTGCTCTTGGCCTCTGTGCTCTGGGCCTTTGTCTCGTTGCCTCTGTCTCTGGGCTCTGGGCTTCTGTCTCTGGGCTCTGGGCCTCTGTCTCTGGGCCTCTGTCTCTGGGCCTCTGCCTCTGGGCCTCTGTGCTCTGGGCCTCTGTCTCTGTGCTCTGGGCCTCTGTCTCTGGGCTCTGGGCCTCTGTCTCTGGGCCTCGGCCTCTGTCTCTGGGCTCTGGGCCTCTGTCTCTGGGCCTCTGCCTCTGTCTCTGTGCTCTGGGCCTCTGTCTCTGTGCTCTGGGCCTCTGTCTCTGGGCTCGTGGCCTCTGTCTCTGGGCCTCTGTCTCTGTCTCTGGGTCTCTGGGCCTCTGTCTCTGTGCTCTGGGCCTCTGTCTCTGGGCTCTGGGCCTCTGTCTCTGGGCTCTGGGCCTCTGTCTCTGGGCCTCTGTCTCTGGGCCTCTGTCTCTGGGCCTCTGTCTCTGGGCCTCTGTCTCTGTCTCTGGGCCTCTGTCTCTGGGCCTCTGTCTCTGGGCACCTGGGCCTCTGTCTCTGTCTCTGGGCCTCTGTCTCTGGGCTCTGGGCCTCTGTCTCTGGGCCTCTGTCTCTGGGCCTCTGGGCTCTGGGCCGCTGTCTCTGGGCTCCTGGGCCTCTGCCTCTGGGCTCTGGGCCTCTGTCTCTGTGCTCTGGGCCTCTGTCTCTGGGCCTCTGCCTCTGGGCTCTGGGCCTCTGCCTCTGGGCTCTGGGCCTCTGGGCTCTGGGCCTCTGCCTCTGGGCTCTGGGCCTCTGTCTCTGGGCCTCTGTCTCTGGGCCTCTGTCTCTGGGCCTCTGTCTCTGGGCCTCTGTCTCTGGGCCTCTGTCTCTGGGCCTCTGTCTCTGGGCCTCTGTCTCTGGGCCTCTGTCTCTGTCTCTGGGCCTCTGTCTCTGGGCCTCTGTCTCTGTCTCTGGGCTCTGTCTCTGGGCCTCTGTCTCTGTCTCTGGGCCTCTGTCTCTGGGCTCTGGGCCTCTGTCTCTGGGCCTCTGTCTCTGGGCCTCTGGGTCCCTGGGCCTCTGTCTCTGGGCTCTGGGCCTCTGCCTCTGGGCTCTGGGCCTCTGTCTCTGTGCTCTGGGCCTCTGTCTCTGGGCCTCTGCCTCTGGGCTCCTGGGCCTCTGCCTCTGGGCTCTGGGCCTCTGGGCTCTGGGCCTCTGCCTCTGGGCTCTGGGCCTCTGTCTCTGGGCCTCTGTCTCTGGGCCTCTGTCTCTGCCTCTGGTCCTCTGTGCTCTGGGCCTCTGTCTCTGTCTCTGGGCTCTGGGCTCTGGGCTCTGGGCCTCTGTCTCTGTGCTCTGGGCCTCTGTCTCTGTCTCTGGGCCTCTGTCTCTGGGCTCTGGGCCTCTGTCTCTGGGCTCTGGGCCTCTGTCTCTGTGCTATGGGCCTCTGTCTCTGTGCTCTGGGCCTCTGTCTCTGGGCTCTGGGCCTCTGTCTCTGGGCTCTGGGCCTCTGTCTCTGTGCTCTGGGCCTCTGTCTCTGTCTCTGGGCCTCTGTCTCTGGGCTCTGGGCCTCTGTCTCTGGGCTCTGGGCCTCTGTCTCTGTGCTATGGGCCTCTGTCTCTGTGCTCTGGGCCTCTGTCTCTGTGCTATGGGCCTCTGTCTCTGTGCTCTGGGCCTCTGTCTCTGGGCTCTGGGCCTCTGTCTCTATGCTCTGGGCCTCTGTCTCTGGGCCTCTGTCTCTGGGCTCTGGGCCTCTGTCTCTGGGCTCTGGGCCTCTGTCTCTGTGCTCTGGGCCTCTGTCTCTGTGCTCTGGGCCTCTGTCTCTGGGCTCTGGGCCTCTGTCTCTGGGCCTCTGTCTCTGGGCCTCTGTCTCTGGGCCTCTGTCTCTGTCTCTGGGCTCTGGGCCTCTGTCTCTGGGCTCTGGGCCTCTGTCTCTGGGCTCTGGGCCTCTGTCTCTGTGCACCTGGGCCTCTGTCTCTGTGCTCTGGGCCTCTGTCTCTGGGCTCTGGGCCTCTGTCTCTGTGCTCTGGGCCTCTGTCTCTGGGCTCTGGGCCTCTGTCTCTGGGCTCTGGGCCTCTGTCTCTGTGCTCTGGGCCTCTGTCTCTGTGCTCTGGGCCTCTGTCTCTGGGCCTCTGTCTCTGGGCCTCTGTCTCTGTCTCTGGGCCCCTGGGCCTCTGTCTCTGGGCTCTGGGCCTCTGTCTCTGTGCTCTGGGCCTCTGTCTCTGTGCTCTGGGCCTCTGTCTCTGGGCTCCTAGGTCTCTGTCTCTGTGCTCTGGGCCTCTGTCTCTGTGCTCTGGGCCTCTGTCTCTGTCTCTGTGCTCTGGGCCTCTGTCTCTGTGCTCTGGGCCTCTGTCTCTGTGCTCTGGGCTTCTGTCTCTGGGCTCTAGGTCTCTGTCTCTGTGCTCTGGGCCTCTGTCTCTGGGCTCTGGGCCTCTGTCTCTGGGCTCTGGGCCTCTGTCTCTGTGCTCTGGGCCTCTGTCTCTGTGCTCTGGGCCTCTGTCTCTGGGCCTCTGTCTCTGGGCCTCTGTCTCTGTCTCTGGGCTCTGGGCCTCTGTCTCTGGGCTCTGGGCCTCTGTCTCTGGGCTCTGGGCCTCTGTCTCTGTGCTCTGGGCCTCTGTCTCTGTGCTCTGGGCCTCTGTCTCTGGGCTCTAGGTCTCTGTCTCTGTGCTCTGGGCCTCTGTCTCTGTGCTCTGGGCCTCTGTCTCTGTCTCTGTGCTCTGGGCCTCTGTCTCTGTGCTCTGGGCCTCTGTCTCTGTCTCTGTGCTCTGGGCTTCTGTCTCTGTGCTCTGGGCCTCTGTCTCTGTCTCTGGGCCTCTGTCTCTGTGCTCTGGGTCTCTGTCTCTGGGCTCTGGGCCTCTGTCTCTGTGCTCTGGGCTGCAGTGAGGTTACAGCTGTCAGATTTCGAGCTTGTCTTCACGTTCAGACTCTCAGTGTCGCGGAAAAAACAACAGACAACAACAAAACCACACAACAGTTTCCATAGCAACGCGGTGTCCCCAGGGAGACGAGATCTGGACCGACAGAGAAGGAAAGAAAAAATGTACAAGACAGAGCGGCCATGTTGTGGTTCAGAGCAGGTTTTTACTCAGTTTCAGTCTTTCAGATGCACCATGTCATTTTTCGCCGCTTGTCTCCGTCGAGTTATTGCTTAACGTAGAATTTTCCACAGTATTATATTAACTTATGTTATCTGTCTCCATGGAGACAAGCAGATGAGGGAAACAAGCAAAGTTACAGGTCAGATCTGTGGAGAAGCGAGGTGCCAAACCATCACAGAACTGACCCGTGTCCAGCTCTGGAGGCACACGTCTGGACACACATCCACAGGGCCTGCTCTTCAGATGGACCTGCTGCTCTGGGGGAAGCTCGCTGTCTGTGCAAGAGGGAAACTGTCAGACTTACAGACTTTCTGTATATTTCCTCCTTTTGGGCAGGTCCAATCAAATCAAACTTTATTTATAATAATATAATAAAAATAAATACATATTTATATAGCACTTTTAAAACGAGGTTTACAAGGTGCTGCACAGTCAGCAAAAACAGTATAAATACAGGAAAGATTAAAAAAAAAACAGTTAGAGACAGCACACAGCAAGAAGAACGCAGTAACAAATAATTTGATAAATAAATAAGCACAATTAGAACCATCAAAGAAATGCCATTTGATAAAAGTTAAGGAGTCTTATCTCCTCAGGCAGGTCATTCCAAAGTCGATGGGCCTGGACCGAAAAGGCTCCATCACCCTTTGTCCTGAGCCTCATCTCCAGAACATCATGTTGAGTTGAGCTGAAGAATGTTCTGGGCCATCCGTCTGTTCACATGGTTGAGCTCTACACAGACTAGACCTCGAGTCGTTTGCTCTCAGTGGGAGGAGTAAATGTGTGTCGTCAGAGCAGTAAGGACACGGGTGATAACGTGTCCTATGAATAGAAAATAAAGTTGGACCTAAAATAGAACCTTGAGGCACACCACAGGTAATGAGCGCTGAGGAGGAGGTAAAATTAGCCACAAAGGATCTTTTTAAAAGATAAGACTAAAACCAGTCAAGTGTAGAATGAGGCTGAGCTCAGGACAAAGTACAGAAGTATAAAGGCAGCTGCTCAAAGCATCTCCATCAGATTGAAAATGACTTTTGGATTGAAGCCAAAACATTACTCAGATGAGTGATTCATTCACTCGATGGTGATGAGCTACTACTGAAGCCACAGCTGTCCTGGGGCAGACTGACAGAAGAGAGGCTGTTAATCTGTGCCATCAGTGGGTGAAGTGTCTTGCCTTAGGACACAACGGCAGGTCCTCCAGCGCCCCCTGTGGCTCCTGACCAGGCCCTGCTGAGCTCAGGAGGGACAGGGCTGGGCTTTGACCAACATGTCAGGCCTGGACTGTGCACCGTCTCACCGTGAAACTAAAGCTCAAAATCTGGAGCTTTTCAACGATTAGTCGACTTGTCAAACGATTATAATTTCATTTAGATTTTTAAAATACGTTTTCAAATCAAATAAAGCTCGAAATACAGTGACAGGAGGCTTCTAGATTTTATAGAATATTTACATATCAAGTATTTTATTGTTAAAAATCTGAAAATGTTAATCCTTTTTGACATTTTGCTTTAATAATGCCATCTTGCAATGCAATCTTTGTTGTAATAAAACATCTTTTACACGTGTAAAAGAGTTTGTACAATCCAGATAACCATAAAATACTAGTCAAGATTATTCCAGTTCTTGCAGCCTTTGTGGCTGTTAGTCAATTTATGATCCCTTTATTTAAATCTCAATTTTTCGTCCCAACGTCCCCAGCTTGGTTTTACTGATAAAAAGAGCAAGAACAAATTGAACAGTTCAATTGCAAAAACAGACATGTCCATTTGAAAAACTTATAAAAATGTATGTTTCTTTTTGTTACCATCGTCTACAGATATTATTAACAAAAATAATATCTATTGTAGTTAATAAAAGAAGGATGGAATAATATTTTGATTGCAGTGAAATATGGTTGGCTTTTGAAAACATTTCTATACAAGGAGTTACCTATAAGGCTCCAATGATTTTTTGAAATGGAACTTATCTGTTTTTGCAAATGTACTCTTCAACTGTAAACGTTCATTTGGAAAGATTTGAGGACGGGATTTCAGGGAAAAAGGCGTTCTGTTCTGTGCAGTTTCTTCTGTGAAGTAACAGCGCCATCTACTGGACTCCATCACAACCTGCATCCAGGGCCTTCAGTCGATTAATGTCAAGGAGTCACTTTATGTCAAGGATTCACCTAAAACAATCCCAGTGTGTGATGATGATGACGATGATGATGATGATGAAGACCTGAGGCTGTCAATGTGGACATTTTATGATAAATTTAGACTTAAGAGGCTTGAAAGTCTATGCAAAGGTACATTTTCCTGCACGATTTGGGAAAATATCTAGTTTTTCTGACCGGTCTCATGAGTCTGATTGGATTTATGATTTAAGTTTTAATAACAAGATTCTGTTCAAAGTCCACGTTTTGAAAATATCCAGAATAATTGACAAAAAGACTGACAAACTAATAAACGAATCACGTGTTTCAGAACGTTTTGTTTTTAAATTGCTTTGTGCCACATTTTTGTCACTTTTAGTTTTATTTTAATCATGTTTTTGTCGCGTTTAGTCACAATTTAGTCATGTTTTTGTCGCTTTCTG
Organism: Rhinogobius similis; assembly: GCA_019453435.1. Lineage (NCBI taxonomy): Eukaryota > Metazoa > Chordata > Actinopteri > Gobiiformes > Gobiidae > Rhinogobius > Rhinogobius similis. The sequence goes on from CM033633.1 coordinate 7,178,944, forward strand.
TTCGTTTTTTGTTGCTTTTATTTCTGTTTCACAGCCTTTAATCAGAATAAGAATTGTGCAGCCGACCAGAAGAAAATAAAGGTTCAAATAAGATAAAAATATGACTAAACTTAACCAGCTAAAACGTTTTACCCACATTTTAATTGTGTTTTTAAATCACATTTAGTCATGCTTTTGTCTCATTTTAGAACATATTTTAACAAATCTAAACTACAAGGTGAAGACAAGTTTTTATGCAGAAAAAACAGTATATTTTGTCATTTCTGCAGGAATTTATTGCACTTCAAATACAGCAGTCTTTGCGATTTATTAACTGTGTCCGTTCAAACTGTGACTTCGATTCGATTATGATTAAGTACAGTGACCGAACTTTGAAATAAAAACAATTCAACATGTTTTTTTTCCAGGTTAAAAATTCAGAGTAAGAAATGTGCCAGTATTTAAAATTCTAAATCTGATTAAACAAATGATTTTCCACATGTTTCATCAACATTTTACACTTTTATCTTAACCATAAAATACTTTTGTTTTTTGTTTCAATTGAATAAAATGTGTACTTTCTATTAATGTAATGCAACGTTTCATTACATTTAACACAACAGAATATAAAAACGTGCTCATTATACTGTAATACCTTTAGTTTAACACAAAATACAAACATAAACAACACAGATCATGTTTTCCATTCTGTTTATTTATAAAACCACCTTCACACATAATAGTTACACACAGTTTGTTCCATTGTCTTTTTCTGAACCTTCGAGGACATTTCATCAGTGTTGGCTTCAGACTCCGAGGTTAATGCTCCAACGAACGCGCTTTAAAAATAACACGACGAGAAAAGGTCATTGAACACAACACAAGGCCAGGAAAAGAGAAGAGCTTCAACCAAAACGTGACGCTGCATCTGGATAATTCTTCTATTGTTGACTTCAAACGGCAATAAATAATAACTGACCTGCTGCTATTTTGAATAAACTTGGCTAAAACGGTTTATGTTGGATACAGTTGAAGAGATTCACAGAGAAAATAAATAACGGAGCGTGTCACCGTCGAGTCTCTTTGTCCAAAAGGTCTTTTGCTTCGTTGATTTTTGCGGCGATGAACGGAGATCCACCTGAAACAGAAGGTTTGATCAAACGTCAGAACAACTCTCTAAAGACACGGCGTGAAGTTAAATATTTAAATAAATATAGAAGACTTCAACCAAATAAAACAAACAAGGAAAAACCAGGACTGAACTAGGACTAAACCAGGTCTAAACCAGGACTAAAGCAAGTTTAAACTAGGTTTAAATCAGGACTAAACTAGGACTAATCCTAGACTGAACCAGGACTAAACCAGGTCTAAACCCAGACTAAACCAGGACTAAAGCAAGTTTAAACTAGGTTTAAATCAGGACTAAACTAGGACTAATCCTAGACTGAACCAGGACTAAACCAGGTCTAAACCCAGACTAAACCAGGACTAAAGCAAGTTTAAACTAGGTTTAAATCAGGACTAAACCAGGACTAAACTAGGTCTAAACTAGGACTAATCCTAGACTGAACCAGGTCTAACGAGCACTAAACAAGGACAAAACAGGGTGTAAACCAGAACTAAACCAGGACTAAACCAGGACTAAACCAAGACCAAACCAGGACTAAACCAGGACTAAACCAGGACTAAACCAAGACTAAACCAGGACTAAACCAAGACTAAACCAGGACTAAACCAGGACTAGACCAGGTCTAGACCAGGTCTAAACCAGGTCTGAACCAAGACTAAACCAAGACCAAACCAGGACTAAATCAGGTCTAAACCAGGACTAAACCAGGTCTAGTTTTCCTTGTGCTCTAGCCGTGATGTGACTGTGGTGTGACTGTGGTTGTGACTCTGGTTGTGACTCTGGTTGTGACTCTGGTTGTGACTGTGGATGTGACTGTGGATGTGACTGTGGTTGTGATGGTGGTTGTGGCGGTGGTTGTGGTTGTGGTTGTGGCGGTGGTGCACCTTTGTCCGGGTGGTTGAGGACCATGACCCTGCGGTGCGCCTCTCGTACTTTGGCCTTGGTGCTGGTCGGGCTGCACAAACACAAAGCCTCGTCACAGATGAACACATGACGGTCACTCGTTCACAGTCGTGTTTTACCTGATGCCGAGGATCAGACTGGCCTCTCGCTTCGTCATCTTCTGCTCGAATCCCCCTTTGTAGTACGCAGAGAAGGCCTGGAGGAGAACCAGACATGCTTTCATTTTGTTTTTTGGCGGTAGAATAAAGATAAAGAATAAAGATACGTTTAGGAGTTCAGTCTTATGTAAGTGGTTTGTGCTAAACTGATGTTACGTTTTCAATTCAAACTCTGCCTTAACTAGAAACATCAAGATTCTTTTTTTCAGGTCACAATATAATCGTAAAATAGAATCATTCTGACAATTTCAGAAGCAAAAAGTTACTTCAGTTCAATCTAAACTCCACAAAAGTAAACGTAAACACTACTTAATGTTGCTTTTTATGTCTCATTAACTTTACTTTATCATTTACAAAGTTTGATTTCAAAACTTTGATCACAAAACACAATGAGAAAGAAATGCTAATTTATCTGACAGTTTATATGAAAACAAAATAGGAATGTAAATTATATTTGCACATTGCGTAGTGATGAATAATCATAAAATGATTTGCAACAATCAATATCACAACAAACTAAATATTTCACAGAAACACTAGAATGAATTGTGCTCTAAAAATAAACTTTGATTTGAATTTTTCCCCACCATCTGACAAACTTTAATTTCCCCTTCCATTATAACTTTGCAGGGGGCGCTGGAGAGCAATTTTTTAAACTTTAGAAGTCTAATTTACACATAATAATACAGGTATGTTTATACTTTTCAAATGACCGCTTCATTAAGAGCTCGTCATGAACACACTCTGGGACCCTGTGAACATTTATAACAACGTTTGATCCCAGATCTGTCCTGCCTCAGTGTGGAGTCCGTTGAATTAAACATAGGACACGTTTGTTTATATAGTTGAAACTGTTTTGTGTGCTAAAGTATATCCCATATTATACATATCAGTCATTTCCATAACCGCTCAGGCCTGGTCACTGCACATTATGTGAAAAGTTCTTACCATTGACGGCATATTCTTGACTCTCTCAGAAAACACTTGTCCCAGAGGTTTCCACAGCTGGAAAGCATAACGTCCTGAACAAACAACACACAAGCAAGAACATAAAGTATGTTTGGAGTTTAAATCTTAACGGACAAATGTTATGCATTATATCTGTTGTTATTGGCTTTTAATCATGTTCAATGTTTAGGCAAAAAACAATATAACTTTATAACAGCCAAAGATAACACACCGGCAAATCCTGCAGCTGCCACACCGAGACCAACCGCGATCAGAGTCCCTCCCTGTGGAAACAAAAACACACACGGCACTTTTTAAATAATAAAAAACTTTATTCCTTTCCGAGAAACCACCCAGGTATTATTTGATGCACCTAAATATTGTATGATCTATTTGTAATGAATGGTTTCAGATTTATCTACTTTTTTTTTGCACAAATTTCAGCTCAAATCATACATCGGATTACTTTTAAAGGTGCACTGTTAAAGGTGTCCTTTCTCCGTGGAAACCAGCAGTTCACGGGTCAGATCTGTGGAGCCAGCTAGAGTAAGCATTTGTGTCTTGAAGATGTGCAAAAATATCCAAACATCAATATATTGTGATACAGTTTTAATAAAGTCCCGATCATTTTATTGCTTCTTTAGAGCGTGTTTTTGTAATCCTAAATGTCCTGATGATCAAATGATTTATATATTTCCTAAAAAAAAAATGGTGGTTTAACAAAGAAATATTGATGTAAATCTGTCCCTTTGAAACAGTAATAGGGGAGACTTGGGTAAAATGAGCCATTGAATTGACCCATTGAATCTCAGTGTGGTTAAAAAAAGTGTAGGTAAATTGGATGAGAAATAAACAAATTTTTGGGTGATAAGGTTTTTTAGTATTCATAAAACAAGTATAGCAATAAAGCTTTTGTTTTTTTAGAGTAAAACCTTTTGTCATGTTGATAGATCATTTAACAAGCTATAAAACAGTTTGGGTAAATACATTTCCTAAAGTCAAATATAACAAGATCTATCCAAAAAGTCACTGTGGGTTGAACCAGGTCCTGTGTTGATCAGCCCCTGCTCCTGCTGCCATAAGAATAATAACTTTTAACACTTCTGATAAGGGATCTTGTAGAGGCAAGTTAATTGGAATATATATATATATATAGATAGATAGATAGATAGATAGATAGATAGATAGATAGATAGATAGATAGATAGATAGATAGATAGATAGATAGATAGATAGATAGATAGATAGATAGATAATTTGATGTTTTACGTGTGTTTTGATGTGTGTTTTAGGTCAAAATTCAAACAGGACATTGGGGTTCATATTTACTAACTACTACATATTATATTCATCAGGCTTTAATCTGGCAGGTCAATTGACCTCCAGATCTGGCTCCACTTACCCCACATCTGGGACACGTTGAGCCAGAGAACTTTTTTATACCAACAAATTTCCCTTTTATTGATGAAAACTGGGATGAAGCATACGCACACTGTTTTCATTCATGTTTCACATCATTTTGACAAAAAAACTCAAACGCAAAAAGGGGCTCGGCACAGTCTCACTTTTATAAAATATCATGTGCAATATATCAATTATTAGGTGTTGCATAACCATGATATTATAGTATCGAGTGATGAATATTGAATCATGAGGGACGGCCTGTGATTCCCAGCTCTATTTTTGAACAATAAAAAGATCTGTAATGAATAAATGCCAGATAGATATGATTTATGCTACAATATGGAACATCATTTGTCTGCCTTTTCTACAACTCTCTTCATCTGGGACTGAACCAAATTAGAGATTAATGATAATAGCCAGAGAGCACTGAGCATAAAATGTAACTGATTTGGGAAGAAAATGTAAAGAAAGGTTGACAACATTAGTAAAAACTGGATTATTTAAGCATTTATCAGTGTAATTCGTGGAAATACAATAAGATCAGTCATTATTCATTATTTTTGTCATGTTTTATTCGTTTATATTATAGATCCAATCGTGTAACTGGGCTTAAATGAGTCTGATAATGATGCAAGTGTCACGCTGTCGGTGCCAGTGCTGTTATCTAACCTTGATCAGACGAACTCAGCTAAATCCACGAAGGACATTTCATAAAAACACACAATTGCGTAAAAGCGACGCTCACCAGTCTTCTGTCTATGTCTGCATCGCTCCTGAGGCTTGTTTTGGGCGAATATTCCGCGTATCGCATCAAATCTCCTCCGTCCGCGGTCACGCCGGTGTTCGCCATGTTGCGTCTGTAACGTCAAGGCACCGGAAGTCAGAGCGGACCAGCTTCCGGTTTCAAAATGTAAACATCCGGTAACAAAAAATACAGCGATTGTTACCATAATAAAAATGCTGAAATAAATAAAATAATATTAATGGATTTCAGCTTCTTGTTACATGCGACATTTTGAGTACTTTCTGTTACATTCAAAGATATAATATTTAGTTTTAAAATACATTTGTCTTTAACTTTTGTAAACGTCATCAATACCACTGTGTTATCATCCATTTTAATCGAAAATATATTGGAACATAGAAAAGGAATAAGTTAGAGGTCGGTAATTGGACTAAAGTAAGAGTAAAGTTACCTCGAAATGATATTAGGCCTAGTCAATTAAAAATACAAAGAAGAGATTGAAGAAATTCCTCAAGTAACAATTATTTTAAAAAAAAGTATTTAGGGAAACTGCTACTCAGGTAAAAGTAACTGTCTGAGAATTATGTCTTATTTATAATTTGAATTTGATTTAAATAAGTAAATTAATTAATTACTGCACAAAATCTAGTTGCCAATTTTCAATGGAAATAGGATAAAATTAGAAAAACTAAATAATGTCTGAACGATCGGTCCAAGAAACACAAATGTCCAAATCATTATATTGTCAGCATATATTTATTTAGATTGGAAAGAGGACTTGTGTAAGAGACTGTTACTTCACACTAAATATTACTCAAGTCGTGGTATAAGTATGGTGTCAGAAAACAACTCCAAGAAGTATTTATAACCGAGTACTGCCCACCTCTGAAGAATGTTATGTAAGAGTTGACATTATATTATATTAAAATACTAATAAATAAATGTAACCTAATTCTTTATCTCTTCACACATCAAAAGTAAGCAGTTGAAAACTCTGCAACAATTTTGGAGACTTTGTGATGACTGGAATGCTCATATATTTTGGAAGTGTGCTCAAATCAGATCTTTTTGGGATGATATTACAACAGCAATGGGAGGTTTATTTGGCTATAAAATCCCTAATGACGCATGTACGTTGTACCTAGGCCTGTGGCTCCAGAAGAATGTTCGAAAGGAGGACTCTTATCTGTTTGAAGTGATGCTGATGGCGAGCAAGAAATAATAAGAATTGACCCTTTGAGACTGAATTAATGGGTGGCAATAATTTAATAAACATATGTGATGGAAAAAATTCAAAATATTCCTTGAGACTGAAAGCTGAAGCATTTGAGAAACGATGGACTGTCTACAAAACTAACTCTATGTGTAACAATAATCTGGTCCTGAGTACCCCACAGATTTTGTCTTCTTTTTTATTCTTTTGCTTTATCACATTTTCTATTTGTTGTATTTGTTAAACTTTAAAGGACACATTCTTCTACAGTGACTTTTTTGAGCTTTAAACCATGTTCTAACAATTTTCCGTCATCAAAGACACACCTAGAGTAGCATTCACGCTCATGTTTATCAGAAAACCCTCCCCTTTCGAGCATCAAACACACGTCCTGCGAAACTCCCTTGATCCGGGACATATTTACGGATCATCTACGTCACTTATCAGAGAATATTCCGCTGTTTTTAGTCCTTAAATCATCGCTAAACTCGTTCTGAGCATTTCAGCCTCTAAACACACATAACTGCAGCAACAAATCCGCATCATAACATCTTTTCAGAGCTTACTTCACTAGATTGTAAGTGTCATTTCATACGGGCTGAAAAAAGTCATTGGATGAATATGAATATTTTTGTTTTGTTTTAAAACATGAGATGGTAAATTTAAGGTACTCAAGAATATTTTTCCTTTAAAAAGCAAAATGAAAAGTAAAACATAAATAAATAAATAAATATTTAAATCCCATATTAGACTTGTCCCACTAGATGGCGACAGTGTTCCATTTTAAGCTCGTCCTATGAGAAAACCTTTATATTTGACACTAATTAGAATTTAAGGTACTCAAGAATATTTTTTCCTTTAAAAAGCAAAATGAAAAGTAAAACAAATAAATAAATGGAACGTATTTAAATCCCATATTAGACTTGTCCCACTAGATGGCGAAAGTGTTCCATTTTAAGATCGTCCTATGAGAAAACCTTTATATTTGACACTAATTTAGTTGAGCTGGACGTCTACAAAAGCCCCTTCTGGTTATGGGCCACTATGAGGTCTTGTTTTCTAAATTGCATTGCTCATAATCCCGCAGCTGCATAAAATGGAGCCCTTTGTTGCTCGCAGACTTCATATCCCGCCTCTTGTGCGCTTCCCTGAGTGTTTGTGTTTTCCATTGTCCGGCCCCGTCCTCGCCGTGTCTGTCCAGGTGCACGCGCAGCCCCTTGTGGACCCTCGACGTGATTAGGCGTCCGGCGGCGGGGAGCGGCGAGGAGGCGGTGAGGACGCGGCGAGGACGCGGCAAAGGGGCGCGGGGAGGAGCGGCGGGGACGCAGACGTGGCGCGGATGCGGGTCGGGTTTGGGAGCAGGTTTCCATTGTGCCCGATAATTGGATTTGGCCCCGAGTACGCGAGACGACGGAGGCTGAGAGGCTCCGTCATTACGTGTCAATGAGACGTGTGCGCGGCCTGGAGTGCGGTATCAAATGCATTCATATCGACCTGTTGAGGAAAGAGCAAAGGAACTGCAAATAGTCTGCATCCGAGGCGCGGCCCTCAGACCAATTTTTCTTGGCCCTTAGGCTTCCTGGTGAATTGGCCCACATTGTCCTGAGAAGTACTTTTAACAGCAAATTTCACATTTTCTTCAATTCTAACCTAAATAACAAACATTTTGGTGCAATACAGACCTGATATTAAGGCACTGAGACTGATGTAGATGTGGCAGCGCTTAAAAAATCTGATAAATGCAGATTTTTAACGTTTCACGATGGTTTTGTGGCCCTCTGCTTTGTCTGTATTTCAATAGGAGGCCCTCGATGGAAAAAGTTTGGACACCCCTGGTTTAAGGCAAATAAATGGGTTTACTAGTCATAATAATCATTCTATTTTTATTTTAATCGTACTTATGGTCCAAGATACTGCAAAAAAAGATGCTAAATGGACATCTAATAACATGTTTTTGTCAGATAAATGTACATTTAATTTTCTTTTATAACCTGAAACACTTCTGAGTACCCCCTGGTAATTGCTCATGTACCCCCAAGGGTCCCTGTACCCCTGGTTGGGAAACACTGGTCTAAAGTGTCCATGACAGGTTGAAGTACTTATTTTACCAAAACACAGTTGAGATAATTATATATAAAATACGTTTTTTCGTGACAGATTTTGACTTTATTCAGTGTATTAATACCTCTTGTAAATATAAATTATAGTTTTGCACCAATCACGTCGCTGTTTGTGGAGAACAGTTGAAAAATCTGTTGAAAATTACAGGAAGTAAATCAACTGATGACGTCACACCGGGGGAGCCAAAGGTTACGCACAATCTACCAAAAAAACTTTATTGACGATTTAAATATTGATGCAACAAAATAAAGGTGTTCATTAGAGGCGTTTAGACCCAGCGTATATGGTTGCTAGGTAACAGTTAAGGAATTTCCTAGTGTGATGTCATTATTTCCAACCAGGAAGTACAATTTTAATAATAAAAACTTGCCAAACCGGGATAAAAAGTGATTAATTCTTTAACAGATCTTAAGTGCCTCTGACAGGCTGGACGACTTATTTAACTAAAATGCAGCTAAGATAAATATATTTCAAATTCTGCTAAAACCTTAACAAATTTTACCCCAGTTTAGCAATACATTTCGGTTTTTAATTTTAATTTCTGGTTGTAAATGATGACATCACACTGGGAAATTACCAAGAAACCATTCTGCACAGCGCACCAAAACTCTAATGTCACAGATTTGTTTTATTTTACGAAGAAAAATACATGCGAACACCTTTAATTTTATTTTTTTGTTAAATCAATGTTAAACGGTCAAAAAAGTAGTTTATTTTGTGTAAATTATGCAGAACTGTTGTTGTTGTTCTTTATTTCCTGTACTTTTTCAACAGATTTTTCAACTTTTCTCTATTAACAGCGACCTAATTGGCGTAAAACTATAATTTATATTTACAACAGGTATTAAACACTGAATAAAGCCAAAATGAGAAAATCATACGCACTTTAAGTTTGTGAAGGAGAGCGGGGAACTTTGTGCTGCTGCATTTGTGAACGAAACAGCGTCATTCTCGCTCCAGTTTGGTGTAAAGCTCCACGTTCGCTCCCGACGCCCATCATTAAAGTGCTGCATTTGCCTGATCAGGTCTCGTGCCTGTTTTCCTGTCTGCATCGCCTCCCCTCGTAAACAGGTGCATTAGCAGAAATCAGATACTTTTGTGGTAAAATGAGCTTCTATTTTAATGCGCACCTCCAGATAATGCGTTTAGAGCGAGGCCTGTCTCCATAGCGACCGTAAGAGCCGATATCGAAGCCTGGACCTGGGCTGTTCTTTGTGTCCGCTGCATGTTTGGAGCAATAAACCAACAATACACACGTGGAAGAGAGGGCCGGCGTGTTTATAGTCGTTTACCGTGAACGAAGAACCCGATCGGGACTGAAACCAGGACTAAAATCAGGGTCAAACTAGGATCAACCAGAGCTAAACACAATAAATTATTTAAAAACAAAATCTAAGACTAAACCAGGGCAAAATGCTAGGACTGACTGATCATGGATTAAACAAATAGGTCTATATTGACGAGGACTAATACATTGATTTAAAGGGCCTATGACGGGTGGACTACTCGTGTACCTAAAATACAGGTAAGATCAATATATTGAAAGTTTTGCTAAAAATAACTACACATTTTGTCAATTTTAGCAATTTTTTTAGTTTTCAAATATCACTTCCTGGTTGTAAATGATGACATCACACTAGGAAATTACTTTGAACACTGGGCTAAAACTCGGCTCAGAGATTTTTTATCCGACAAATCAAAATATTTAGAACACCTTTATTTTGTTGAATTTTTGTTTTAAGGGTAAAATAAGTTTTTTATTTTTGGTAATTTATGCAAAACCTTTGGATGGAATGTGTCTCCCCGGTGTGATGTCATCAGTTTTTTTCTTCCTGTAATTTTATTCAGATTTTTCAGCTTTTCTCCACAAACTGTGACTTGACTGGTGTAAAACTATCATTTTTATGTTCAATATGTATTAATGGACCAAATAAAAGCAAAATTAGACAATTGTTAAAACCTGTCATACGCACTTTAAGGTGAGATGCTGCAGGTGAACAGGAAAAAATCTTAACTTTAAATATATCAATTTGAAACTTTGCACATTTACTAACATAAATGTAAGAAAAAATGACAAGTTTTAATGTTTTCATGTAGAAATTAGGCATTTAATTTGTAAAAGCAGCCAAAATTACACATATTTGGGACATTCAAATTAGAAAAATGGACAGAACCAGATTTAAATTTAGTTGTTAATGTTGTACACACATTAGTTACAATAAATGTACAGAGGGATTTTGGATTTCTTATTTAGTTTTTAATTGAACTAGATTTGACTGAAAATTGTCCCAAATTAAAATTTTTGCCAAATGTTTTTGACGTAAAACTTTAATAAATCAGTTTTAGAATTAGATATAAAAAAATTCCGTACGTTTCATTAAAATTTGGTTAAGTCCAAGATTGTACCGTTTGTTGTGTAGGAGCTAATGATAAACATATGAATGTCTGATTGTCTAAATCAGTGGTGCTTTTCAGTCACGACCACCAAAATAACGATGGATGTCACGATCTGCAAATATAAAAATACTTTACCTCCAAAGTGATAGTGAAGTGAAGTATATGTCTGAGGATATAGATGGATAATCAAAACTTAATTCACATTTACCAGTGCATTTGAAGGGTGTCAAGCCTGGTTTAAGATTATTGTATCGTCTCATATCATCTGGGGACCCTTAATCATTTCAGATTCAAAATTCACTGGAACTTGCTTTGTTGTTTGGTGTATAAAAGAATGCAATAAATTAAGGATTCAACAGGCAAATCTCACTTTTTTCATTGTTTTGTTTTTTTGGTCAGTTTGCTCTCTCAATACATCGTCTTTCATGTGGAAACAACAAACGTGTCCAATCTGCTCCTAAAGATGTTTTATTCTTCCATTGAATCCACTTCATCCATAGATTTCTCTGGGATGTTGTAACTTCAAAGGCCGTTTCTTAAAATGTATTTTCTCCCTCGAAACATAAAGATCAGCTTCTCACACCAAACTGTACAATCTGACTCAACAAGATTTTGACAAATGTACAGAAGGATTTTTGATATCGATTCATTCATTCATTCATTTTCTACCGCTTGTTCCGTTAGAATCGCCGGGTGACTGGAGCCTGTCCCAGTGACTTTGGGCCTACGGGCAA
>CM033633.1:7190774-7319855 GCA_019453435.1 Rhinogobius similis
ATCTCCTCAAGCAGGTCATTCCAAAGTCGAGGGGCCTGGACCGAAAAGGCTCCATCACCCTTTGTCCTGAGCCTCATCTCCAGAACATCATGTTGAGTTGAGCTGAAGAATGTTCTGGGCCATCCGTCTGTTCACATGGTTGAGCTCTCTACACAGACTAGACCTCGAGTCGTTTGCTCTCAGTGGGAGGTGTAAATGTGTGTCATCAGAGCACTAAGGACACGGGCGATAACATGTCCTATGAATAGAAAATAAAGTTGGACATAAAATTGGACCTAAAATAGAACCTTGAGGCACACCACAGGTAATGAGCGCTGAGGAGGAGGTAAAATTAGCCACAAAGGATCTTTTTAAAAGATAAGAATAAAACCAGTCAAGTGTAGAATGAGGCTGAGCTCAGGACAAAGTACAGAAGTATAAAGGCTGCTGCTCAAAGCATCTCCATCAGATTGAAAATGACTTTTGGATTGAAGCCAAAACATTGCCCAGATGAGTGATTCATTCACTCGATGGTGATGAGCTACTGAAGCCACAGCTGTCCTGGGGCAGACTGACAGAAGAGAGGCTGTTAATCTGTGCCATCAGTGGGTGAAGTGTCTTGCCTTAGGACACAACGACAGGTCCTCCAGCGCCCCCTGTGGCTCCTGGTGCGGTCTCCAGGTCCTGACCAGGCCCTGCTGAGCTCAGGAGGGACAGGGCTGGGTGAAACTAAAGCTCAAAATCTGGAGCTTTTCAACGATTAGTCGACTTCAAACGATTATAATTTCATTTACATTTTTTAAATACATTTTCAAATCAAATAAAGCTCGAAATACAGTGACAGGAGGCTTCTAGATTTTATAGAATATTTACATATCAAGTATTTTATTGTTAAAAATCTGAAAATGTTAATCCTTTTTGACATTTTGCTTTAATAATGCTACTGTCTTTGTTGTAATAAAACATCTTTTACACATGTCTATTTTAGAGCTTGTACAATCCAGATAACCATATACAATACTAGTCGAGATAATTCCAGTTGTTAGTCAATTTATTATCTCTTTATTTATATCTAACCTTTATTCGCCACTAACCTTTATTCGCCTTTATTTTCGCCATTATTCGTCACCCAATGTCCCCAGCTTTACTTTATTGATAAGAAGAGCAAGAACCAACTGTAAACGTTCATTTGGAAAGATTTGAGGACGGGATTTCAGGGAAAAAGGCGTTCTGTTCTGTGCAGTTTCTTCTGTGAAGTAACAGCGCCATCTACTGGACTCTATCACAACCTACATCCAGGGCCTTCAGTCGATTAATGTCAAGGATTCACTTTATGTCAAGGATTTATCTAAAACAGTCCCAGTGTGTGATGATGATGACGATGATGATGATGAAGACCTGCTGAGGTTTACCTTCCTGATGGAGTCAATCTGGACTTTTTACGATAAATTTAGACTTTAGAATTCGAGGGCTTGAAAGTCTGTGCAATTTAATAAAAATTTCCTGCACGATTTGGGAAAAATATCTAATTGTGATTTTTCTGACCAGTTTTGCGAGTGTGATTAGATTTATGACTTATGTTTTAATAAGAGGATTCTGTTCAAAGTTCACGTCCAGGAGAAACAAAAAGACTGAAAAATTAACTGACAAACTAATTAAAGAAGCATGTGTTTCAGAACGTTTTGGTTTTTTAAATTGCTTTTTGTTACATTTTTATCATTTTTAGTTTTGTTTCTGTCACATTTAGTCACGTTTTTGTCGCTTTCAGTACATTTTTTGTTGCTTTTAGTCACTGTTTCGCAGCCTTTAGTCAGAATAAGAATTGTGCAGCCGACCAGAAGAAGAAAACAGAGGTAAGATAAAAATGACTAAACTTAACTGAACAAACAAAAACATTTTTGTCACTTTTACCCACAAATTTTGTTGTGTTTTTGTCACTTTTAGTCATGTTTTTGTCTAATTTTAGATCAGATTTTAACAAATCTAAACTACAACTATTTTGTTATTTGTGCAGGAATGTATTTTACTTCAAACATTGCAGTCTTTGTGATTTATTAATTGCTTCCATTCAAACTGTGACTTCAATTCGATTATGATTAAGCGCAGTGACCGAAATTTGCAATAAAAACAATTCAACATGTTTTTTTTTTCAGGTTAAAAATTCAGAGTAAGAAATGTGCCAGTATTTAAAATTCTAAATCTGATTAAACAAATGATCTTCCACATTTTACACTTTTATCTTTAACAAAATCCATAAAATACTTTTGTTTTCTGTTTCAATTGAATAAAATGTGTACTTTCTATTTATGAAAAGCAACGTTTCATTACATTTAACACAACACAATATAAAAACGTGCTCATTATACTGTAATACCTTTAGTTTAACACAAAATACAAACATAAACAACACAGAACAATATCATGTTTTCCATTCTGTTTATTTACAAATCCACCTTCACACATAATAGTTACACACAGTTTGTTCCATTGTCTTTTTCTGAACTTTCGAGGACATTTCATCAGTGTTGGCTTCAGACTCCGAGGTTAATACTCCAACGAACGCGCTTTAAAAATAACACGACGAGAAAAGGTCATTGAACACAACACAAGGCCAGGAAAAGAGAAGAGCTTCAACCAAAACGTGACGCTGCATCTGGAGTAATTCTTCTATTGTTGACTTCAAACTGGAATAAATAATAACTGACCTGCTGCTATTTTGAATAAACTTGGCTAAAACGGTTTATGTTGGATACAGTTGAAGAGATTCACAGAGAAAATAAATAACGGAGCGTGTCATCGTCGAGTCTCTTTGTCCAAAAGGTCTTTCGCTTCGTTGATTTTTGCGGCGATGAACGGAGAGCCGCCTGAAACAGAAGGTTTGATCAAACGTCAGAACAACTCTCTAAAGCCACGACGTGAAGTTAAATATTTAAATAAATATAGAAGACTTCAACCAAATAAAACAAACAAGGAAAAACCAGGACTGAACTAGGACTAAACCAGGTCTAAACTAGGACTAATCCAGGACTAAACCAGGACTAATCCTAGACTGAACCAGGTCTAAACCAAGTCTAAACCAGGTTTAAATCAGGACTAAACTAGGTCTAAACTAGGACTAATCCTAGACTGAACCAGGTCTAAACCAGGACTGAACCAGGACTAAACCAGGACTAAACCAAGACTAAACCAAGACTAAAGCAGGTCTAAACCAGGACTAAACCAGGACTAAACCAAGACTAAACCAGGACTAAAGCAAGACTAAACCAGGTCTAAACCAGGTCTAAACCAGGACTAAACAAGGACTAAACCAGGTCTAAACCAGGACTAAACCAAGACTAAACCAGGACTAAAGCAAGACTAAACCAGGTCTAAACCAGGTCTAAACCAGGTCTAAGTCAGGAATAAGTCAGGACTAAACCAGGACTGAACCAGGTCTAAATCAGGACTAAACCAGGTCTAAAGCAAGACTAAACCAGGTCTAAACCAGGACTAAGCCAGGACTAAGCCAGGACTAAACCAGGTCTAAACCAGGACGAAAGCAAGACTAAACCAGGTCTAAACCAGGACTAAACCAGGTCTAAACCAGGACTAAACCAGGTCTAAACCAGGACTAAACCAGGTCTAAACCAGGACTAAACCAGGTCTAAACCTGGTCTAAATCAGGACTGAACCAGGTCTAAATCAGGACTGAACCAGGTCTAAATCAGGACTGAACCAGGTCTAAATCAGGACTGAACCAGGTCTAAATCAGGACTAAACCAGGTCTAAATCAGGACAAAACCAGGATTAAGCCAAATGTTCAGATCAACTACATCTCTTAACCCTCATAAAGAGAAAGGTTGTGGCGGTGGCGCACCTTTGTCCGGGTGGTTGAGGACCATGACCCTGCGGTGCGCCTCTCGTACTTTGGTCTTGGTGCTGGTCGGGCTGCACAAACACAAACCGCGTCACAGATGAACAGTTTACACGTTCACAGTCGTGTTTTACACGTTTACAGTCGTGTTTTACACGTTCACAGTCGTGTTTTACACGTTCACAGTCGTGTTTTACACGTTTACAGTCGTGTTTTCCACGTTTACAGTCGTGTTTTACACGTTCACAGTCGTGTTTTACACGTTTACAGTCGGGTTTTACACATTTACAGTCGTGTTTTACACGTTCACAGTCGTGTTTTACACGTTCACAGTCGTGTTTTACACATTTACAGTCGTGTTTTACACGTTTACAGTCGGGTTTTACCTGATGCCGAGGATCAGACTGGCCTCTCGCTTCGTCATCTTCTGCTCGAATCCCCCTTTGTAGTACGCCGAGAAGGCCTGGAACCAAACACACACACAGGCTTTCATTTTGTTTCTTGGCGTCAGAATAAAGATAAAGAATAAAGATACGTTTTGGAGTTCAGTCTTATGCAAGTGGTTTGTGCTAAATTGCTTTTACGTTTTCAATTCAAACTTGCCCTTAACTAGAAACATCAAGATTATTTTTTTAAATTGATAATTGGGATTTTTTAGGTCACTATATAATCGTAATAATCATTAATAATCAGAATCATTCTGACAATTTTAGAAGCAAAAAGTTACTTCAGTTCAATCTAAACTCCACAAAAGTAAATGCTTTTTAATCTTTTATATTATCTTTTTTTTTAATATATTTATTTTTAATATTGCTTTTTATGTCACATTAACTTTACTTTATCATTTAAAAAGTTTGATTTCAAAACTTTGATCACAAAACATAAAAGAAATGCTAATTCCTCAGACAGTTTATATGAAAACAAAATAAGAATGTAAATTATATTTGCACATTGTGTAGTGAAGAATAATCATAAAATTATTATTTTTTTCCCGAAAGTAATAAACTCAAATTTGAAATTGTGACATCTTTCATTTTAAATTCGCAAATCTACAAAGCCGTACATTTCTATCACTAGCGCTGCGATATTTTGGGAAAGTATTGATAGTCATATCAGCTAATGCAATAATCGACAAACTACATATTTCACAGAAACACTTGAATGATTTGTGCTCTAAAAATAAACTTTGATTTGAATTTTTGGAGAGCAATTTCTTTAAAATATAGAAGTCTAATTTACACATAATAATATAAGTATGTTTATACTTTCAAATGGCCGCTTCGTTAAGAGCTCGTCATGAACACACTCTGAACATTTATAACAACTTTTGGTCCCAGATATGTCCAGCCTCAGTGTGGAGTCCGTTGAATAAATCATAGGACATATAATATTATTATATATTATATTATATCATATTATATTATATTATATAACTGAAGCTGTATACATATCAGTCATTTCCATAACCGCTCAGCCCTGGTCACTGCACGTTATGTGAAAAGTTCTTACCATTGACGGCATATTCTTGACTCTCTCTGAAAACACTTGTCCCAGAGGTTTCCAAGCAGATGGAAAGCATAACGTCCTGAACAAACAACACAAAAACAAGAACATAAAGTATGTTTGGAGTTTACATCTTAACGGACAAATATTATACTCTATTTGTGTTTTTACTGGCTTTTAATCATGATTTTGAGTATTTTACTTTGACATCTCATGTTTAAGAACTAAAAATAAAATGTTTTCACAAAAACAATATAAGTTTGTAACTGCCTTGGGAGCTTCATCGATCGTAACGATCGTGATTTGACGCCAGAAATGTTCAGAGCAAGTCTTGATGGTAATGGACATAAAGGAAAAATATTCTGCATTTCATATTGTTATTAGCCTTTAAACATGCTCTTGAGTGCCTTAAATTTGCAATCTCGTTTTGAAACAACAAAAAAATGTTTCTTATTCATTAAACGACTAAATGAGTTTTTATCAGTCTTGAATGAAATGACCCTTGCTGCACTACACTGAGTGCATCCAGCCAGTAGATGGCGCCAGCACTATATACAATCTGGTGAAGTTCAGCAAGAAGTGTGTTTGACGCTGGAGGGGGAGGATTTTTTAATGAACATTCCCCAAAACAGCGTGAATGATGATGATGGAACACAGTTAGAACAGGGTTAAAAGCTCAAAAAAGTCACTGAAGCAGAATATGTGTCATTTAAAAACACAGCAATAGATTCTCAGAGCCACGTCACACATTGAAAAAACGCCACACATCGGAGAAATTCAGAACGGAATGTTTTTGACAGTCGGAGGGAGAGGATTTTCAAACCAGGATTCGTCAAACTTGTGGGAATGAAGCTAAATGCGACTCCGGGTGTGTTTTTGATGACGAAACATTGTTAGAACAGGGTTAAAAGCTCAAATGGGTCAATTTTGCTTAATATTTGTCCTTTAAAGAAAAAAGTAGAGAGAGAGAGAAATAACACACCGGCAAATCCTGCAGCAGCCACACCAAGACCAACCGCGATCAGAGTCCCTCCCTGTGGAAACAACAACACACACGTTACTTTTTTAAGTAATAAAAAACATATATAAATTATTACGTTCTGCAAAATCAAGATTTTATAGTATGGAGTGGTGAGTGTCGAATCATGAGGGACGGCCTGTGATTCCCAGCTCTATTTTTGAGCAATAAAAAGATCTGTAATGAATAAATGCCAGATAGATATGATTTATGCTACAATATGGAACATCATGCAAAGCAATAACAATTTGTCTGCCTTTTCTACAACTCTCTTCATCTCATGTGAGTTGGGACTGAACCAAATTAGAGATTAATGATAATAGCCAGAGAGCACTGAGCATAAAATGTAACTGATTTGGGAAGAAAATGTAAAGAAAGGTTGACAACATTAGTAAAAACTGGATTATTTAAGCATTTATCAGTGTAATTCGTGGAAATACAATAAGATCAGTCATTATTCATTATTTTTGTCATGTTTTATTCGTTTATATTATAGATCCAATCGTGTAACTGGGCTTAAATGAGTCTGATAATGATGCAAGTGTCACGCTGTCGGTGCCAGTGCTGTTATCTAACCTTGATCAGACGAACTCAGCTAAATCCACGAAGGACATTTCATAAAAACACACAATTGCGTAAAAGCGACGCTCACCAGTCTTCTGTCTATGTCTGCGTCGCTCCTGAGGCTTGTTTTGGGCGAATATTCCGCGTATCGCATCAAATCTCCTCCGTCCGCGGTCACGCCGGTGTTCGCCATGTTGCGTCTGTAACGTCAAGGCACCGGAAGTCAGAGCGGACCAGCTTCCGGTTTCAAAATGTAAACATCCGGTAACAAAAAATACAGCGATTGTTACCATAATAAAAATGCTGAAATAAATAAAATAATATTCATGGATTTCAGCTTCTTGTTACATGCGACATTTTGAGTACTTTCTTTTACATTCAAAGATATAATATTTAGTTTTAAAATCCATTTGTCTTTAACTTTTGTAAATGTCACCAATACCACTATGTTATCATCCATTTTAATAGAAAATATATCGGAACATAGAAAAGGAATAAGTTAGAGGTCGGTAATTGGACTCAAGTAAGAGTAAAGTTACCTTGAAATGATATTAGGCCTACTCAATTTTGGTACAAAGAAGAGATTGAAGAAATTCCTCAAGTAACAATTATTTTTTTTTAAAGTATTTAGGGAAACTGCTACTCAGGTAAAAGTAACTGTCTGGGAATTACGTCTTATTTATAATTTTAATTTGATTTAAATAAGTAAATTCATTAATTACTGCACAAAATCTAGTAGCCAATTTTCAAAGGAAATAGGATAAAATGAGAAAAACTAAATAATGTCTGAACGATCGGTCCAAGAAACACAAATATCCAAATCATTATATTGTCAGCATATATTTGTTTAGATTGGAAAGAGGACTTGTGTAAGAGACTGTTACTTCACACTAAATATTACTGAAGTCGTAGTATAAGTATGGTGTCAGAAAACAACTCCAAGAAGTATTTATAACCGAGTACTGCCCACCTCTGAAGAATGTTATGTAAGAGTTAAAATTATATTATATTAAAATACTTATAAATAAATGTAACCTAATTCGGTTGGAAAAATCAGTTGGGATTCTTTATCACTCCACACATCGAAAGTAAGCAGTTGAAAACTCAACAAAACGCAACAATTCTGGAGACTTTGTGGTGACTGGAATGCTCATATATTTTGGAAGTGTGCTCAAATCAGATCTTTTTGGGATGATATTACAACAGCAATGGGAGGTTTATTTGGCTATAAAATCCCTAATGACGCATGTACGATGTACCTAGGCCTGTGGCTCCAGAAGAATGTTCGAAAGGAGGACTCTTATCTGTTTGAAGTGATGATGGCGAGCAAGAAATAATAAGAAATGACCCTTTGAGACTGAATTAATGGGTGGCAATAATGAAATAAATATATGTAATGGAAAAAATGACCTATTCCTTGAGACTGAAAGCTGGTACATTTGAGAAACGATGGACTGTCTACAAAACTAACGCTAATGTGTAAAAATTATCTGGTCCTGAGTACTCCACAGATTTTGTCTTCTTTTTTATTCTTTTGCTTTATCACATTTTCTATTTGTTGTATTTGTTAAACTTTAAAGGACACATTCTTCTACAGTGACTTTTTTGGGCTTTAAACCATGTTCTAACAATTTTCCGTCATCAAAACACACCTAGAGTAGCATTCACGCTCATGTTTATCAGAAAATCCTCCCCTTTTGAGCATCAAACACACGTCCTGCGAAACTCCCTTGATCCGGGACATATTTACGGATCATCTACGTCACTTATCAGAGAATATTCCGCTGTTTTTAGTCCTTAAATCATCGCTAAACTCGTTCTGAGCATTTCTGCCTCTAAACACACATAACTGCAGCAGCAAATCCGCATCATAACTTCTTTTCAGCGCTTACTTCACCAGATTGTAAGTGTCATTTCATAGTGGCTCAAAAAAGTAATTGGATGAATAAGAAACTTTTTTTGTTTTAGGAGAATATTTCTCCTTTAAAAAGCAAAATGAAAAGTAAAACATAAATAAATAAATAGAATGTATTTAAATCCCATATTAGACTTCTCTCACTAGATGGCGAGAGTGTTCCATTTTAAACTCGTCCTATAAGAAAACCTTTATATTTGACACTAATTAGACTTTAAGGTACTCAAGAATATTTTTCCTTTAAAAAGCAAAATGAAAAGTAAAACAAATAAATAAATGTAACGTATTTAAATCCCATATTAGACTTCTCCCACTAGATGGCGACAGTGTTCCATTTTAAGCTCGTCCTATGAGAAAACCTTTATATTTGACACTAATTTAGTTGAGCTGGACGTCTACAAAAGCCCCTTCTGGTTATGGGCCACTATGAGGTCTTGTTTTCTAAATTGCATTGCTCATAATCCCGCAGCTGCATAAAATGGAGCCCTTTGTTGCTCGCAGACTTCATATCCCGCCTCTTGTGCGCTTCCCTGATTGTTTGTGTTTTCCATTGTCCGGCCCCGTCCTCGCCGCGTCTGTCCAGGTGCACGCGCAGCCCCTTGTGGACCCTCGACGTGATTAGGCGTCCGGCGGCGGGGAGAGGCGCGGAAGCGGTGAGGACGCGGCGGAGAGGCGCGGGGAGGAGCGGCGGGGACGCAGACGTGGCGCGGATGCGGGTCGGGTTTGGGAGCAGGTTTCCATTGTGCCCGATAATTGGATTTGGCCCCGAGTACGCGAGACGACGGAGGCTGAGAGGCTCCGTCATTACGTGTCAATGAGACGTGTGCGCGGCCTGGAGTGCGGTATCAAATGCATTCATATCGACCTGTTGAGGAAAGAGCAAAGGAACTGCAAATAGTCTGCATCCGAGGCGCGGTCCTCAGACCAATTTTTCCTGGCCCTTAGGCTTCCTGGTGAATTGGCCCACATTGTCCTGAGAAGTACTTTTAACAGCACATTTCAGATTTTCTACAATTCCAACCTAAATAACTAACATTTTGGTGCAACACAGACCTGATAATAAGGCACTGAGACTGATGTAGATGTGGCAGCGCTTAAAAAATCTGATAAATGCAGATTTTTAACGTTTCACGATGGTTTTGTGGCCCTCTGCTTTGTCTGTATTTCAATAGGAGGCCCTCGATGGAAAAAGTTTGGACACCCCTGGTTTAAGGCAAATAAATGGGTTTACTAGTCATAATAATCATTCTATTTTTATTTTAATCGTACTTATGGTCCAAGATACTGCAAAAAAAGATGCTAAATGGACATCTAATAACATGTTTTTGTCAGATAAATGTACATTTAATTTTCTTTTATAACCTGAAACACTTCTGAGTACCCCCTGGTAATTGCTCATGTACCCCCAAGGGTCCCTGTACCCCTGGTTGGGAAACACTGGTCTAAAGTGTCCATGACAGGTTGAAGTACTTATTTTACCAAAACACAGTTGAGATAATTATATATAAAGTGCGTGTGACCGTTTTTTCGTGACAGATTTTGACTTTATTCAGTGTATTAATACTTCTTGTAAATATAAATTATAGTTTTGCACCAATCACGTCGCTGTATGTGGAGAATAGTTGAAAAATCTGTTGAAAATTACAGGAAGTAAATCAACTGATGACGTCACACTGGGGGAGCCAAAGGTTACGCACAATTTACAAAAAAGAAAAACTTTTTTGACGCTTTAAATATTGATGCAACAAAATAAAGGTGTTCATTAGAGGCGTTTAGACCCAGCGTATATGGTTGCTAGGTAACAGTTAAGGAATTTCCTAGTGTGATGTCATTATTTCCAACCAGGAAGTACAATTTTAATAATAAAAACTTGCCAAACCGGGATAAAAAGTGATTCATTCTTTAACAGAATCTTAAGTGCCTCTGACAGGCTGGACGACTTATTTAACTAAAATGCAGCTAAGATAAATATATTTCAAATTCTGCTAAAACCTTAACAAATTTTACCCCAGTTTAGCTATTTTTTTAGGGTTTTAATTTTACTTTCTGGTTGTAAATGATGACATCACACTGGGAAATTACCAAGAAACCATTCTGCACAGCGCACCAAAACTCTAATGTCACAGATTTGTTTTATTTTACGAAGAAAAATACATGCGAACACCTTTAATTTTATTTTTTTGTTAAATCAATGTTAAACGGTCAAAAAAGTACTTTATTTTGTGTAAATTATGCAGAACTGTTGTTGTTGTTCTTTATTTCCTGTACTTTTTCAACAGATTTTTCAACTTTTCTCTATTAACAGCGACCTAATTGGCGTAAAACTATAATTTATATTTACAACAGGTATTAAAACACTGAATAAAGCCAAAATGAGAAAATCATACGCACTTTAAGTTTGTGAAGGAGAGCGGGGAACTTTGTGCTGCTGCATTTGTGAACGAAAACAGCGTCATTCTCTCGTTCCAGTTTGGTGTAAAAGCTCCACGTTCGCTCTCCGACGTCCATCATTAAAGTGCTGCATTTGCCTGATCAGGTCTCGTGCCTGTTTTCCTGTCTGCATCGCCTCCCCTCGTAAACAGGTGCATTAGCAGAAATCAGATACTTTTGTGGTAAAATGAGCTTCTATTTTAATGCGCACCTCGAGATAATGCGTTTAGAGCGAGGCCTGTCTCCATAGCGACCGTAAGAGCCGATATCGAAGCCTGGACCTGGGCTGTTCTTTGTGTCCGCTGCATGTTTGGAGCAATAAACCAACAATAAACACGTGGAAGAGAGGGCCGGCGTGTTTATAGTCGTTTACCGTGAACGAAGAACCCGATCGGGACTGAAACCAGGACTAAAACCAGGGTCAAACTAGGATCAACCAGAGCTAAACACAATAAATTATTTAAAAACAAAATCTAAGACTAAATCTGGGCAAAATGCAAGGACTGACTGATCATGGATTAAATAAATAGGTCTATATTGACGAGGACTAATACATTGATTTAAAGGGCCTATGACGGGTTGGACTACTCGTGTACCTAAAATACAGGTAAGATCAATATATTGAAAGTTTTGCTAAAAATAACTACACATTTTGTCAATTTTAGCAATTTTTTTAGTTTTCAAATATCACTTCCTGGTTGTAAATGATGACATCACACTAGGAAATTACTCTGCACACTGGGCTAAAACTCGGCTGTCACAGATTTTTTTGTCCGACAAATCAAAATATTTGTGAACACCTTTATTTTGTTGAATTATTGTTTTAAGGGTAAAATAAGTTGTTTATTTTGGGTAAATTATGCAAAACCTTTGGATGGAATGAGTCTCCCTGTTGTGATGTCATCAGTTTTTTACTTCCTGTAATTTTAAACAGATTTTTCAGCTTTTCTCCACAAACTGTGACTTGACTGGTGTAAAACTATCATTTTTATGTTCAATATGTATTAATGGACCAAATAAAAGCAAAATTAGACAATTGTTAAAACCTGTCATACGCACTTTAAGGTGAGATGCTGCAGGTGAACAGGAAAAAATCTTAACTTTAAATATATCAATTTGAAACTTTGCACATTTACTAACATAAATGTAAGAAAAAAATAACAAGTTTTTAATGTTTTCATGTAGAAATTAGGCATTTAATTTGTAAAAGCAGCCAAAATTACACATATTTGGGACATTCAAATTAGAAAAATGGACAGAACCAGATTTAAATTTAGTTGTTAATGTTGTACACACATTAGTTACTATAAATGTACAGAGGGGATTTTGGATTTCTTATTTAGTTTTTAATTGAACTAGATTTGACTGAAAATTGTCCCAAAAATTAAAATTTTGCCAAATGTTTTTGACGTAAAACTTTAATAAATCAGTTTTAGAATTAGATATAAAAAAATTCCGTACGTTTCATTAAAATTTGGTTAAGTCCAAGATTGTACCGTTTGTTGTGTAGGAGCTAATGATAAACATATGAATGTCTGATTGTCTAAATCAGTGGTGCTTTTCAGTCACGACCACCAAAATAACGATGGATGTCACGATCTGCAAATATAAAAAATACTTTACCTCCAAAGTGATAGTGAAGTGAAGTATATGTCTGAGGATATAGATGGATAATCAAAACTTAATTCACATTTACCAGTGCATTTGAAGGGTGTCAAGCCTGGTTTAAGATTATTGTATCGTCTCATATCATCTGGGGACCCTTAATCATTTCAGATTCAAAATTCACTGGAACTTGCTTTGTTGTTTGGTGTATAAAAGAATGCAATAAATTAAGGATTCAACAGGCAAATCTCACTTTTTTCATTGTTTTGTTTTTTTGGTCAGTTTGCTCTCTCAACACATCGTCTTTCATTTGGAAACAACAAACGTGTCCAATCTGCTCCTAAAGATGTTTTATTCTTCCATTGAATCCACTTCATCCATAGATTTCTCTGGGATGTTGTAACTTCAAAGGCCGTTTTCTTAAAATGTATTTTTCTCCCTCGAAACATAAAGATCAGCTTCTCACACCAAACTGTACAATCTGGACTCAACAAGATTTTGACAAAATGTACAGAAGGATTTTTTGATATCGATTCATTCATTCATTCATTTTCTACCGCTTGTTCCCGTTAGGGGTCGCGGGTGACTGGAGCCTGTCCCAGTGACTTTGGGCCTACGGACAATTTAGAGTTCTCAATTAACCTACACAGTCATGTCTTTGGACGGTGGGAGGAGCCAGAGAACCCAGAGAGAACCCACGGTAACACGGGGAGGACATGCAGACTCCACCCAGAGAGATCGTGTGATGTTAGGGTGGTCCAGGATTCGAACCCACGATTTCCTTCTTGAGAGGCAGAAGCTCTAGCCCAGAGGGGGGCAAACTAAGGCCCGGGGGCCACATGCGGCCCTTTTGGCATTTTGATCCGGCCCGCAAAGCATTTAATAAAAAATTGTATGAGTTAGGTGTGGTGCATTTGTCATTTTATAGTTTCCTGAGCAGCTGCTTGTTCATTAAAAATCAGTTTTGAGAACAGCCACCACTAGAATAACACCAAACTTTGATGCATTGGATAAAAGGAGTGACCAACTGCACTGTTCCCACTAAATAAAGGTAATGATTTTTGCTATTCTGTAGTAATTTTTTGTGTATTTTAGGCATTAAGTCTATGTGTAGTAGTATGTGTGTAAAATGGTCCGGCCCCCAGGCAGGTGTAAAAATCCAATGTGGCACTTGCGTCAAAATAATTGCCCACCCCTGGTATAGCCGCTCTGTCACCGTGCACCCTTTTTGATATCTAATTAGGCAAAAATTAGGCAAAATTAGAATTGTATACTAAACTAAACTAAATGAGAAATCCCCAAAAATGTTTAACTAATATGTTACAAAATGTACCAAAAAAGCTGATTCTGTATATGATGTATAATGTATAATTTTGGCTATTTTTACACATAAAATGCCTAATTTCTACATGAAAACATAACATAAGGAGACACCTTTTTTCTTATATTATGTGAGTAAACTACAGGAGAATTTTCAAAGTGATGTTTTTAAATTTAAAATTGTTTCCCATTTGACCTTATTCTTATCTTAATAAAATAAAATAGACTTATACTGACCTCCATAGTCGAGAATCCTTGAGTCTAAATCAGTGTCAGTGTTTGTATGTTCATTTTGCACACCTCACTGTTGTTATTGGATTTTTTTCAGTTCAGTTTTTTCTGAAAAATGTTATACATATTTTATCATTATTATTATTATTATTATTATTATTTTAATTCTGACAAACACACATCCGTACTGAGAGCGGACTCGCCTCTACACAGATCTGACCTGTAACTTGTCCTGGTGACGTCACAAGCTTGTCTCCACGGAGATCCAGGCAAAACAAAAACATCAACATAGATACAAGCAGGTGGTGGACCAGAAAAAGTTACACAGTGCACCCTTAAGCCACGTTCAAAGCAAGTGTGGATATTTGCGTATAAACCACGTATTGTGTCTTGAAGCTCACTGTTCTGATCCTTTTCCTGTTTGTGCTCTTGTGGGTCGGGGTGCACTCGGAGAGGGGCACGAGGGGCCCGTATTAGACGCCGCACACAGGACAGATGAAAGCCCACCTCAGTGCCGCCGGCTTCTCAAAACTCATCATAATTTAGTCATCATCATCGAGGAGGAGCCGCTCTGATCAAAATAAAGGAGCAAAGAGGGAGAATGGAGCGACTCCGACCCCCGAGCCACAGAGAGGGCCGCGGATAATGGAGCTGTGTGCTCACAAAAGAGGTTTCAAGTCGTTGCTTCAATACACACTTCTGGCTTTGAGAAAAAACAGTCGAAAAATAAATAAATAAAAACAAACCAAAGAAGTGGTTGATAGAGAACAAAACCACTTTATTTTGGGACATATAATTTAATAAAGTTAAGATTATTTTGTGTATTTATTATCACGGTGGTTAGGCCTGCATTAAGTGCGCTTTGGAGTATAAGAACTCTTTAGATTGCAATTCCACAATCAATAAGAATTGATCTTTTTGTGCACATGTAACGAAAAGAATTTCCCCTTGGGGATAAATAAAAGTAATTCTGATTCTGACTGATTCTGATTTAGTCCATTTATAGCTATTTCAGAAGAGTACCATTCCCCTAAAACAAGGTCTTAAAATATTTCTCTTTGAATCACACAATGGCCTTCAAATCAGATTTGAAATGGTCAAATTTATTTGATCTCTTTTGATCTGACCTGTTTCTCTTGCCAACTTCTCCAAACCGCTTAGTACTTTTAAATGTATAACAAATTCTAACATCATGTAAATATGACAGAACTGAATATATTTCAGAATCAGAAAGATTTTTATTGAGATTTTTGAGATTTTTATTTTCCTGCTGTATGTTACTTCCTGCTGTATGTTGCACCTACGCCGAAGCAAATTCCTATGTTTGTGAATTTCACTTACAATGGCAATAAACCGCTTTCTGATTCTGATTCTGATTGCCGTTGTCGGTGAACAAAATTAATGAGATTCACAATAATAATTAATAAATGTGAAGAATATACTTTATATATTGGCCTATAATATACTATGTATAGTATGACTTTGCTATATACTATAACATTAAAAGCTATATGGTAAATTATTAACTCTCAAACTAATGATTTGATAGCTAAGAGATTACAAAAATACAAAGTAAAATAGTATAGCTATGGCTGCTACAAACAATTATTATTATTGTTAACTATTGAACTCAAACAAATTCAAATTACCATTTCTAGTACATTTCTATTTAACCATATAAAGGTAAATTATGTCTGTCTTCTGAACTGAGAATAGTTACAAATGAAAAGAATTATTGATAATAATTAAAAAAAAAATCACAAATTGTGCATCCCATTTTTTTCCCCATTTTGCAGTATATTTGAGTTTATATTGGCCAAATAAACAACTAATGCTTATTTAAACAGTCAAAGTATCAGTAATCATAGTAAAAGCATTTTATTTTACCATATTTTGCTCATTTTGTTTTTGCTTTTACCATAATTTAATCAGGCGGAACCTTTCTCCGTGAGCCTTGTTTCCGGACGGACGGCATTTCCGCTGAAGTACGAGCAATGACATAATGGTAAACAGAAAAAGGTGAGTCTCTTTTTACATTTTAAGTGTTGATCGCAGAGGTTTCGCGGCACATCGGGACGGCGGCTCACTCTTCTGGTTAATCCGCGTTTAAATCGGACTCGGTAAAGGCGTTTGTTGGTGTTTTTACGGTGACATTGTCCAAGGATGTGCAGATGCTGATGCTAGCGGCTCCATCATGACTCCAGCGGCGGAGGAGAGGCCGCTCTGCCCCGGTCACATCATCCTCTGCCCCGCTGCCTTCATCCCCTCAAACGTGAAACTAAACCATCAGATTGAAGCGAAAGTGACGTGTAAAAACAGCTCGATAAGGTTATTTTCCTGTTTTCTCAACGCAAATGTGTAGATTCAGTGATGTAGCTGTCACTTCAGGCTCCTGTTCCACCCTTTAATTCATAAAAAATAAATGTTGTGCTTTGAAAGAATAGGATTTTATTTTCATAATGTACAACCGATTATGTTAATCGTATAGACTCTTTAAAAGTTTGTGAACAAAAACAATGGAGGCAAAAGTGAAGTGGAACATAATGTGATTTCACTAGAGAAACTGGGATTAAACCAGAATATCACAAAATATGAAAAATTTAGATGATTTTGGAAAATGAAAATCAAGTAAAGTAAGTGTAAGAGTAAAAGTGACAAAAAAGTGACTGAAGCACATAAGATGCCTAAATGACTAAAAGCAACAAAAACACTACTTCAACTGAGAAAACTGCAACTAAAAGCGACAAAAATGCTACTTCAACTGAGAAAACCGCAACTAAAAGCGACAAAGACTGATAAAAGCAACACAAATGCGACTAAAAGTGACAAACACACTACTTAAAGTGACAAAAATAACATTAAAAGCACCAAAACCGCAACTAAAAGTGACAAAACTCGACTTAAAGTGCCAATAACATTCTGAAACACATGATTCTTTTATTTGTTTTTTGTTCATATTTCTATCTTTTTTTTAGTTCTTTGAGTTTAAAATGTAAACTTTTTTTCCCCAAATCCCAAATGTGGCAAAAATTATTATCACGATTTTCTTGGGGCCAGATCATGATTACGATTTTATCGCGATTCATGTTCACTTTGTATTTTTCTATTGTCTTTAGTAAAGCTGCACAATTTAGGAAAAATATCTAACTGTGATTTTTCTGACCAGTGCAATTGTGATTAGATTTGTGATTTAGGTTTTAATAGTAAGATTCTGTTCAAATTCACATTTTAAACACAATTTTGTTCCTTTTAGTTGTGTTTTTGTCACGTTCAGTTGTGTTTGTCATATTTCAGCTCGTCTTTGTCACTGTTAGTCATGTCTTTGTTAATTTCAGTCGCGTTTTATCACTTTTAGTCACGTTTTGGTGCATTGAGTCACGTTTGTTGTTTGTTGGTGCGTTTTTTTTGCTTTTGAACGCATTTTTATCGCTTTTGGTTGCGCTTTTGTCGCTTGTTTCAGAACACGTTTGTACAAATCCAAACCACAGTGTGAGCAGTTTTTATTCAAATCAAAGCAAGACATTTTGTTGTTTGTGGAAGAAATTATTGCACTTCAAAAATTGCAGCCTTTGTGATTTGCTAATTGCATCCATTAAAATTGTGATTTAGTGTCGATTTGGTTTAATTGTGCAGCTCTGGCCTTTAAGAGGTAAATAAAGTCATCTGCTCAGAGGCTTCAGAGGCTAAACAACAGGAGAAAAAGTGTGTTTGAACAGACAGCTGCATTAAAGACACAAACGGTCAATCACGATACGACGATTTCATAAAAACAGGATGTTGTCACAGGCACGAGCTCATGATTCGTATAAAACCGTTGCTGACTTCACCGTTGACAGTCAGCGTTCGGCCTTTACGACTTCACGCTTGTTGTCATCGTGTTCGTCCTCCCCTAAACTCACCTGCATCACCCGTTTCTCTGCTGCATCACTTTGCCCACGTCCAGGAATGAGACAATAGTGATGTAATGGCCTCTAAATAATTAATTTGTCAAGTCAAAGAGTGAGAGCGCTGCAGAAAATCAATAGCAGCAGACGGCCCAGAGGCAGACGGCGCAACGTATGGACACTAAAGAGGGAGAGAGAAAGGGGGAGACGGAGGGTGAGACGGACCAAATGGACGGGAACCCCACCCCAGACTGAGATACGAGCTCGATCAGGAAGTCCTCTGTTATTTCAGCGAGTCGTGCGAGATGAAGAGGGAGAACAACGGGGGAAAAACAAGAAGATTTGCAAAAAAACTGGCTGTAGAGGCAGGTCTGTAACTGTTCAGACGTATGTAGTTTGTTCTGCATGAGCTGCGGGTTTTAAGATGTGTTTTTGAGCCAGTTTTAGTCCTGGTTTAGTTCTAGTCTTGCGTTTAGTGCCTTGATTTTTAACCTATGGCCAGGAAACATTAGATTTACTCATGGATTTACTAGAAAAATGTACGATTCTGGAGAGTTTTGAGCGAACGTCTGATCAAAAAAGTTGTAAAACGACTTAACGATGCTGACAGTGGCGTGAGCGTTATTCGCCACATTTTATACCACATTTTTAAACTATAGATCGTTTAAAATGTGATGTCATCAAAATTCCTGAATGGTGGCGACTGGAGGCAAAATGAAGTTGACTGTACATTTTTTCAATGATTCTCTCACATTAGATGTAAATTCCACCGGTTTTAAGTGTTTGTGTTGGAAAAAAGCAACACATTTGAATTTCCAGGGTAGAAAGGTCAGTTAGTTTGCTTTTCTATAACAAACGATGGACAAAATAAAAATTTTCTAGCCTTAAAATTGTATTTTAGCTTCAAAATAATCTAATTTATTGAATAGTATCTGATATATCTCTAGATAAAATGAAAAAATGACTGTGTGCTCAACATTTAAGTGAGTATTTTTCCAGTAAAACCCATAAATCTGGATTGTTCCTTCATCAAAAATGCCAGGAGTTTATCATAATTTCCTCAAACATAATGTAAAATACAATAATAAATGTGTTTAAAGCAGCTCTGATGTCACTCACATGTGTCTGAGGCTTTTACTGACACAAACTCAACAAAATACTTCATATTTTGTGAATATTCTGAGGTTAATCCCAGTTTCTCCAGTGAAGTCACATTATGTTCCACTTCACTTTTGCCTCCGTTCTGAATTTAGAATATTTTTGATTACAAACTGTTAAAGGGTCTATAAGTTAAAAAAAGTGTGCTGCAACTAGGAATGTCACGATGTACAACTTTAATGTTATGATTATTGCAAGAACAAACAAGAACAATTTAACGATTATTCACGAAAACTGAGACCAAACAACAGGGAAATCCTTCTATTTATTCCAGTAACACATTATTATTTTTCTGCTCAGCTTCATGAGATCAAACCTTTTGAATGACAAAATAAAATTAATTTGACAAAAACAGCCAGTACTTTACATGAAGATGTATCTTTTAGGACTCTAGCGTATTGTGACCTGAATAATCACGATTGTTGATTAACCAAATATTATTAAAGGAAAATTATGATGCATTTTTCATATTGTTATTAGCCTTTAAACATGCTCTTGAGTACATTAAATTTGCATCTCATGTTTTGAAAAAATAAATGGTTTATTATTCTTTAAATGACACGTTTTATCAGGCTTAGTCAAAAGACATTTAGTGAGTGCACCCAGACACTAGATGGCGCCTCGCACTAGAGCAGGGCGATATGACCAAACGTTTTTATCATGATATATAGAGAAATTTAGTGATAAAGGTATAACTGATGATATAAATGACTCTAGACCAGGGGTGTCCAAACTTTTTCCATCGAGGGCCACATATTGAAACATAGACCAAGCGGAGGGCCACAAATCAATCGTGAAACATTAAAAAAAGCTGCATTTATCTGATGTTTTAAGCACCACCACATCTACATTCAGTCTCAGTGCCTTAATATCAGGTCTGTATTGCACCAAAATATTAATTATTTAGGTTAGATTGATATTTGATTGATAGATTGATCTTAAATTTGCTGTAAAAAGTACTTCTCAGGACAATGTGGGCCAATCCACCAGGAAGCCTAAGGGCCAAGAAAAATTTATCTGAGGGCCACATTTGCCTGATCTAGACTAAATACTTAACAACGGCACAAATATTTGACATGTTTAAAGGTGCTTTACTAATTTCTTTCATGTAAGAAACTAAAATCACTCGTGTGTTGTAAAAACATCTGTTCAGTTCAAAATGATACCGCTGTGTGCTGTCTGTGTGCGAATATAGAGCGTGGCACCTTTAAGGATACTTAATGTGTATTTAGTTGTTATAATGTTTCTTCCACTTCTCGCCTCAACACTGGTTTTTAACGCGTCTCTTGCCGTTAGCGTTCGCAATTTGCTGCAATATCCGGTTCACTTCACAACGATGAGGAAAATCTGCTGCAGTGAACGTGGAATTATATCGCGATGTTCCAGATTTCTTATTGCCTCGAGAGCAAACGACGATAAATCATGAACAATATGATACGTATCAACTCTACCTAGCACTCACACAGTTAAGTTAAGTTAGCCGTCAACCAACATTACGCTGTGGATTTGCTGCAGCAGTGATCGTGTTTAGAGGCAGAAATGCACAGAACGAGTCTGGCGATGATTTAAGGACAAAAAACAGCGAAATATTCTGGGATAAGTGACGTATGAGGTCTGAAAATATGTCCCAGAAACAAGGAATTTCAGACAGAAGTGTGTTTGACGCTGAGAGGGGGAGGATTTTCTAATAAACATTCCTCAAAACAGCGTGAATGCAGCGTGAATGCTTCTTCAGGTGTGTTTTTGATGACGGAGCATTGTTAGAACATGGTTTAAAGCTCAAAAAAGTCACTGTAGCAGAATTTGTCCTTTAACATCCTGAGCCACAGTCATGAGATCACATTTTAGTGTTATAGTTTTATAAGAGTTTATGATGATTCTCGATTGTTGGCGCTCTGACCTTTGACCACTTTTGAATCCTTTATTTCTGTCTGTCACAAGTCGAGCTTTATAAAGGTGAGTTAGTGCTTGGTATTTTTTGCCGTTCATGTCTTGGTTTAAACTGAGGAAAGATTCAAAGTTAAAGTTGAGGTTTGGACCTGGTTGAGCTCTGATCGGACCTGGTTTATTTTGTTGTTTATGGTAAAACTCGGCGGCTTATTGCTGTTTAGTTTAGCGCTTTGGGTGCCTATTAGGTGGAAAAGCGCTCTATAAATAAAAATTCTTCTTCTTTTTCTTCTTCTTC
This sequence comes from Rhinogobius similis, assembly GCA_019453435.1. NCBI lineage: Eukaryota > Metazoa > Chordata > Actinopteri > Gobiiformes > Gobiidae > Rhinogobius > Rhinogobius similis. The sequence continues at coordinate 7,212,420 of CM033633.1, forward strand.
TTCTTCTTCTTCTTTAGTTCATGTCAAGACTCGGCCCTTGTTTGGATCAGAAGGTCTCATTGATTTACTACTTGGTTTGAATTGCAACTTATAATTATTTTAGTAGTTTACTTGTCAAACAATGATTTGTATTTTACCTTGAGACTTTTAAACACATTATCAACCAAATAAATGTTGAAATATGGAGATTGAAGGCTTCTAGATAGAGAGTATTTGTATATGGTTGATGAAAATCTGATATTTTTAATTATTTTTCAACATTTTGATTTAATAATGCCACTGTCCTTGTTATAAAAAATAGTCTTATGTGTTTTAGAGTCTGTGGAGTCCAGATTATGATTATCAAAATATAACTACAGTTCAGTCAATTAAGCACTAGTTGTAATGCTCTCCTTTTATTAAAATGTTTTAGGCTTGCAAATATATTTTTATTGTACATTCAAAGGTGAGCAAACATCAAAATTTGGATTAAATTGTTTTATTTAACCTTTATTTAACCAGGAAAGTCCCATTGAGATGTGGAGATAATACCATGAATGTTGTTTTGAAGATGTGAAATATACTGTAGTTTATTGTTTATCGTAAAAAATGCTGTAAAAAGAGCTGTTTACAAACTGTTACGCTGTAAATGTTCAAATGTAAGTGATTTTTTGCACTTTTGTGATTCATTTGATTGACATTTTACATTTGTGTGATGATTAAACCTCGACTGATGCATTTAGAGCAGTGGTTCTCAAACCTTTTACACCAAGTACCACTAAAGAAAACATTTGACTTTCGGAGAACCACCAAATCTAAACTGGGTCGATAACAGGACTGTTTCAGGTCTAAATTAGGGATAAACCAGGCCCTAAGTAGAATACACCATTGCCTCAGTGTTTTACCAAAGGAAGAGCAAAACATGTGAAGAAAATGTACTCTAAATGAATTAAACATCAGAACTGAAGAGGTGTCCAGAAGAAACGTACCACAGTTTGAGAAACACTGATTTAGACAACACTTTTTTGTTTTTACAATAATGCCAACTCCTTTGTCCAATTCACTCTTTACACTGCTTGGATTTTTTATTTGATCAAAACTGTTTGACACTTTAAGTCAGGCATGTCCAACCTCAGGCCCGGGGGCCAAATGCGGCCCTCAGACCAATTTTTCTTGGCCCTCAGGCTTCCTGGTGAACTGGCCCACATTGTCCTGATAAGTACTATTTACAGCACATTTCAGATTTTCTACAATTCTAACCTAAATAACTAACATTTTGGTGCAATACAGACCTGATATTAAGGCACTGAGACTGAATGTAGATGTGGTGGAGCTTAAAACATCAGATAAATGCAACTTTTTTAAACGTTTTGCGATTGATTTGTTGCCCTCCGCTTGGTCTATATTTCAATATGTGGCCCTCGATGGAAAAAGTTTGGACACCCCTGCTTTAAGTCCTAACTTCACCCTAGAGCTGGACGATATGACAAAAAAAAGAATCTTTAATTATTTTCGTTTTGTTTTTATTATAAACAGATACAATTTTTTAAAACACATTTCCTGAATGTAAACAATACAGACTTTTTATCAGTCCAGGGCTGCAACTAACGATTATTTTGGTAATCGATTAGTCTGGGGATTGTTCTTTCGATTAATTGATTTGTTTAGTCAATTCATTTTACCCAGATAAAACTTAAGTGAAGCTGTTTGAGGACGTCCTGGTGAAGAATATTTTATTTTACCGGTATTTATTTCAAGTTTATTTATTTATTTCATTCATGTCATAAAAATACATCATCAGTGACATTATTTCAAACTAAAAAAAATGAATGAAAAGGAGCAGAAAGAAGCGCAATCTTATGTTATCTGCCCCCTTTTACAACTTGTACTTAACACTACAGTCACCTCCAGTCTCTCGCTCTAAAACCGACAAATCAAGTTAGAAATCTGGGGGTAATAATGGACTCAGACCTGAACTTTGACAGCCACATCAAATCAATAACATCAACAGCCTTTTACCACCTAAAAAACATTGCCAAAATGAAAGGTATAGTGTCTAAACCAGACTTTGAGAGACTTATCCATGCATTTGTCTCCAGTAGGTTAGACGACTGTAACAGCTGCTCACTGGCCTCTCCAAACGAGCTGTAAAACAGCTGCAGTACATCCAGAACGCTGCTGCTCGAGTCCTGACAAGAACCAGGAAGTACGATCACATTAGTCCTGTGCTCAGGTCTCTGCACTGGCTTCAGGCTCAGAGAATAGACTTTAAAGCAGCTCTGCTTGTGTTCAAGTCTCTCCACGGCCAAGCACCAAAGTACATCTGACATGTTAGTGCCATATGAACCATCTCACACTCTGAGGACCTCAGGGACCGGCCTCCTGCTGGTGCCTAGAGTCAGGACTAAACATGTGGAATCAGCATTTCAGTTTTGTTTTTTTTTTGCAGCTAAAATCTGGAACAGTCTCCCTGAAGATGTGAGACAGGCCTCCACTCTGACAATGTTTAAATCCAGGCTAAAAACAGTTCTGTTTAGACGTGCAAACAACTGAAAGATCTATCCGCACTCTTCTCTTTTAAAGCACTTTATTTTAAAATGATTCTGTGTGTCTTTTTGTGTTTTGTGATTTTAATGCAACTTTTCCTGTTATGTAAAGCACTTTGAATTGCCTTGTGTATGAATTGTGCTCTACAAATAAACTTGCCTTGCCTTGCCTTGCCTGATGGTTTACAGATATTTACAGATGATTGTTTTCATCAAAAACACAACATTTACACATTTCCCATGTCATTTCTGTGTTATTTTGGCTTTCTTTGCTTAATAAAACCCCTGAAGCCTGTGCATTGACCAGTAAACAATTATTCGATTACTTAATTAGTTGACAACTGTTACTATAATGGATTAGTTGCGATTAGTCAACTTGTTGCAGCCCTAAAACAATCCCATTTAGCACAAAAAACTGCCCAATTTCGTCCAAAAACTGCTCCATAAACCACCATTTACCGACAGAGGTTTGGCTGTGGATGTCTTGATAAAACCTCCTCTGCTCGCTGAACTGGTTCCTCTCTCATTCGAGCGTAACATCTGCTTCTATTTTCATTCAACTTCTGCAAACTCGACTTCCTTCTAACCGCTTCCTTGTTCTTATCTTTTACAGTTTTCCCCTCGATGGACGACTCGAACCTCGCGTCGACGATGGACAGAGAGACACGTCGCCGCCTTGGACTCTATCTCTATGAAACCTTTTGCATTTTTTGACAAATCCACAAAGCCGTTTTTCCCACGTGCGTTTTTGTTTTTCCCCAGCACCTCGTGGACTTATTTCGACATAAATCAGAGACGAAAATGGCACGAGACCGAGAACTGATGGACAAAGTTGTTTTCTAGCGACAGCACAGTTAGTCTTTTGCAATTCAGTACTTTATTTATTTTAGATTTTGGGCTTGTGATCCGGTAGTAAAGTGTAATTAACTTAAATTTAGGTTTAGACTGGGTTTAGATCTGGTTTTGACTTGGTTTAAAACACATTTTATCCTGGTTTGGAATCTAAATCTGGTTTAATTCCATCTTTAATTAATTTAAGACATCCTTAAATCCTAATAGTCTCAGTTTTGTCCTCTTTTGCAGTTCAGCACATTATTTATTTTAGATTTTGGGCTTGAAATCCAGTAGTAAAGTGTAATTAACTTAAATTTAGGTTTAGACTTGGTTTAGATCTGGTTTAGATTTGGTTTAAAGCCTATTTGAAGTTGGTTTGAATCTAAATCTGGTTTAATTCCATCTTAAATTCATATAAAACATTGTTTAATCTGGATAATCTCAGGTTAGTCCTGGATCAGACCTGGTTTAGCTCTAGTTCAGTCCATGTTTAATGGTTTAGAGCTAGTTTAGGGCTTAGTTGAGGCTAAGATCTGGTTTGTTCTTGGTTTAGACACACAGACACATCAACTTCTCCATTCTTCTCTGAATTTTTGCCCGTTCAGATCGATTAAAATGGACAAGCCAGTGAAATTCAACAACATTTCTCCTCTGAACATGTCGAAAACCACTGCTCCGTTCTTTTAATTCACATCCTGAACCCGTGAGACATGCGTTGATGCGACTTCGCCAACGTTTTGCCGCCCTTTTGTGAAGCCGTCTCGTTTTTGATGCTCAGGAAACCCTTTGGCGATGGAGGGCCTGGAGAAGCTGGACGTCGTGGGGGACATTAGCCCGGCTCTGGAGGCCACCGAGGACTTCATTCACTGCGTCGACGGCATCCACGCGCAAAACATGAGCCAAGAACTCAATCGAACAGTGTCCCGACCGACCAAGCAGCTCCAGGAAGTGTCCAACGCCGCCATGGGGAAGCTCAAGTCCAGCGGCGTGTGGGGGATTTTGTCTGGGGAGCAAGAAGTTGGACCTTTGGGTTTGGCGTGGGCCGACAACTTCAGCGTTTTAGGATTGGGGAGTATGGGGTTAAGGCACGGGAAAAGGAGCAGAGCAAGGTCCACGAACGATTTGGCGGCGCACAGTAAAGAGTGCACGAACAATAGCACGAACTCGGCGGCGAATTCGGTTTTTAAAAAGGGGCATAATCGCTCCAGGTCTGACGTGAACTACAGACCCTCGGCTTTCACGGACAACGGGCTGCCGGCGGTGGACGGCAACACGCTCAAGAATATGATCCTCAATCAGCAACAAGAAGGTAAGGCTTGTTGATTCGTTTGACGTGACACGAAATATCCAAAACAAGAAAAGTGCAATTAGTTAATTTATTGAAGAGTTTACTGTGTGACTTTTCTGGAGGACAGTTTCCCACCGGCTCGTTTGTTGGGTTGGACTCAAAATATTGATTCGCCAAAATATCGTGATGGACTTCTTCGTCTCGATATCAATATGACATACTGGATTCAATAATAATTAAAACACTGAACACTAGGGCTGTAAACCTTTAGTCGTTTAATCGATTCATCGGTCGATTGTGTCTTAGGTCAGTGGTTCCCAACCTTTTTTGTCTCGAGTACCCCCTAATCTTTGTCTCACACTCAGAGTACCCCTTAACTTGTGTTTCAGGCAAATAAATGGGTTTAGTTCTCACATATTGTCAATTATTACAATTATATATTGTTTTTCATTATATCTATGGTCAAAGATCCTCCAAAAAGATGCTAAATTTACAACTAATAACACTTTTTCACTCAGATAAAAGCACATTTCATCTTCTTTTTAAACCTGAAACCATTCCAAGTACCCCCTGGTATTTGCTCACGTACCCCTAGGGGTCCCCGTACCCCTGGTTGGGAAACACTGTCTTAGGTAACCACCGTTTTTATTGGTCGACTAGTTATTTTATTTAAATTTAAAGGATTTTTATGGCAAAAACAGGAAGATTGAAGATGATGGAGTTCAACATATAAATACACAGTTTTCTAGTTCTTATCTGTAAAAATAGTCCTGTGCAGTTTGGGTCAGATAAATGGAAATACTTTATAGTTTTGAGATATTTTTGCCACACCCCCTTTTAGTCGATTAATCGGTCAATAGGACAGAACCTTTTTTGAGTCACGGCACACTTATTTTGGTTGAAAAGATAACACGGCACACAACCTACTAAAACATTCCCAAATCAGATCTTTTAGTAAAAAAATACATACATAATGTGCCAAATAATGTTCGTGCCGCTGATGGTGATTGTTTTTGCTTTCTTTTTTGGTGCAGAAGTTTGTTCAGGACACTCAAAAATGGTAACTTTTCCAATTAAATCCATTTGTAAATCCAAATTGGACATTTTTTCAAGGCACACCTGGCAATACCTGAAGGTGCACTAGTGTTCAAGGCTTTAGTCGACTACAGCCCTAGTGTGTGTGATTTACAGCGAGCACAAGGGATTCTGTGTGTTTTTACAGGAGGGTTTTTTAATCGGTTTATTTGTATTTTTGTACTGTGGAAATTTGAATTCAATAAATATATTAAACACTAAATATTTGTGAGCCATGGGTTCTGGGTGTGTCTCTGTCTGCAGGTGAAGGCTCTGGAAACACAGGCTCAGTTGGGATTATAATTATTAAAAAAAAAAAGTAAAACGGCCAGCTGCAAACAGTTACTTTAAAGGGCCTGTACTTTATTTTGAACCATGATAAAAATGAGTTTTTTGTTTGAATGGTTAGCCCCGCCCACACAGTCCTTCCTTTCACTCAATATTGCACCACGACTCAGAAACGACTGTCCGGAATAGTCTGATGCAGTTGTTTCCATATATTTCTTTTAACTCTCCTTACAATTAGCTTTTAGCCCTTTTGATTCATAGTGTACAATGTGTCTGATTGGCCGAAAAGAGGTGACCCTGGTAAACGCTTCTGCACTAGTTCTTTCCAAACAAAGTGCGTTTATAATGTGCACAGATTAAACATTACAAACCCAGTGTCTTTTCACGAAGTTGCTTCTATCAAACAATGTGTAATGTAAAGAATATTTATCCTAACTAGAGTAAATTAAAATCAGGTACAGGCCCTTTAAGCTCAACCAAGACATTAAATTAAAAGGCACATTTTAGCACATTTCTGCAAAAATAATCTGATTATAGTTATCAGGAGAATAAACCCATGTTGTTGTCAATATCTCTTTCACCCATAATTACGCAAATGACTAAATTACTTGCACCTTTACTTAATTTACCCGTGTAATTAGATCTCTATGGAACAAATCATAATCATTTCTCTTCACTCCAGCTGTTCCTGACATAAAGTCTATTTTTCCGTTCATAAAGAAAACCCTCACCTCTTATTATACTTCCTACGTCTCTCCTTTCAGCGCAGGAAAACTAAATGGCCGGATGCCTTTTCTCACATATGCTAATGCTAACGCTAAATAACCCGGACGGCATCAGGAGGCCGAGGTAATTGAGTCGCCTCTTCTCTCGCCTCATTTAAGGTCCATTTGCAGACAGGATTATGGGCTATTATACCCTGAGGTTCCTCCGGAGCTGCTTAAAATGGGGCGCAAAATGGACAAAACATGTAAACAAACAGAGCCCGATGCTCGGAGAGAGAGGGAGAGAAAGAGAAGGTGATTTGAACTCATCATCATCATTTTCTGCCGGGGGATTGTCAGAGTCGAGTGGATGGCTATAAAATTTCAGCTCAAGATGTATTTTTCCACTGTATATGAAATGCAGTTGACAGGAAGGAAGAGAGAGGACGGATGTTGGTCATATTTAAGATAAAACTAGAGCTTGAAACTCTCTTGAAACTCGCTTGTATAACACAGAGGGCTGCAACCGTTCATTGACTGATTGACACTCGACCATAAAATATAATTTAACAGTTCATTTGCAAAAACAGATATCTCCAGTTTGAAAATTTGTCAGAAAGTTTGTTTATTTTTGATCCCATCTTCTACACATATTATTAATAACAGTATAGGTGAGAGGATTTGCTCAGAAAGCGATGGGATATTATTTTATTGCACTAAAATATGGCTTTTGAAACCACTTCTGGACTAGACAAAGAGTAAATTGTAAATCTTCAAAAATTGTATCTAATGGCATTTATCTGTTTTTGCAACTGAACTCTTCAATTGTATTTTGATAATTGCAATTGTTATGTGGACTAAACAGATACGAAAAGATCTTTTATGTATATATACAACAAAGACAGCAACATTATTAAGGCCAAATGTCAAAAACAAAACAAATAAATTCTGTTTACCATCAATAATACACAATATCCATAAACATTCAAGACTTTAGTGCCATATTTCAACCTTTTTTTGGTTCAAATATATATTTAAAGCTGGCGCATCTAATTTTCAAACAGTGATAAGGAATAAGGAAGTAGGTATTAAACCTTTCTAACTCTTTCCTCGCTCTGACAAACTCTTTTCTAGTTTTCACACGCAGGATTTTTTGAGCCACTTGCACAGCTTTAGAACAGCGTATTCAGACACAGAAGTGAAGCCTGGGTATTATCCCTGCTCAGCCAATCAGCTCTCATCCCACAGCGTCATACTGTGACTCACATGGCTCTGTCCTACAAGTCTGAACAGATAAAATGTTTGATTATTAGATGAAAACAGCATGTGGAGTTGTTGCCATATATTTCTTTTAACTCTCTTTACAATTAGCTTTTAGCCCTTTTGATTCAAAGTGTACAATGTGTCTGATTGGCCGAAAAGAGGTGACCCTGGTAAACACTTCTGCACTAGTTCTTTCCTAACAAAGTGCGTTTATAATTTGCACAGATTATACATTACAAAACCCAGTGTCTTTTCACGAAGTTGCTTCTATCAAACAATGTGTGATGTAAAGAATATTTATCCTAACTAGAGTAAATTAAAATCAGGTACAGGCCCTTTAAGCTCAACCAAGACATTAAGTCGCAACGTTCTGCTTTTACAACACTTTTTTTCTAGAGAGGACACAGAATTTACTAATTTGGAGGAAGAAAGTTGGGTCCACAGCTTTAAATAGTCTCACTGTACAATAGAAATAATCGTTTGACTTGTCGATTTCTAAAATAATCGTTCGTTGCAGCTCGTGTAACACATTTGATGCTGCACCAGGTGACTTCTGATGGAGGGCACCGCCTGCTGTTCTCAGTGACGATTATAATGCTCTCCCTGGGATCACAACACAGCATTAAAATATATCTAGAATTAATGTCGCAATTGATGTTTTTATTGTTAGGAAATATCTTACTTCTCCACAGGTTTAATCTGTGAAATGATCTGGTGGAGATGGATAAGTTCAATGTGGAAGATTCCCAGTAAAACAATAACATACTGGAGACAAGCTGGTGATTCAAAGTGTCAAACAGCTGAGATCAAATCAAAAATCCAAGCAATATAAAGAATCAACTGTACAAAGGAGTGGGCAATATCAAAAAAATGTTTCTCGATACGATATTCAGACGTCTATCTAACTGAAACATGTTCTTTAAACGCGTTCGTTGAGGTTTAATTGTCAGACAAATGTGAAATGTCTGTAAAATGAATCGCAGAAGTGCAGAAATATCGCTGAACACCTTTGTATTTGAACGTTTAGGGCTGGGTTTGCCAAGTACAGATCCTGATAAGGGTCTTAAAGATTTGCTGAAGAAAAACAAAATTCATTGGATATCATGTCAATATTAGAACAAATCATTTTTCAGCTCAGCAGCTTAAACCTTAAAGCATTAACGTCAGTAGTGTTTAATTAGATGTTGGACTCCAAACTCCGCTAACTCACGCCGTAGTGTCTTGTTTTTTGTCGTATAAATCCATTAAAACCAAATAAAATAATCAGTCGACGAATTGTCCATTTTATTGACGAATAAAAACCTTGGTCGACTAAAGCAGTGGTTCCCAAAGTGAGAGAGATGATTTCAAGACCTCATTTTAATTAATATAACATTGTATTTGCTCTATTTTTTAATCAAAAACAGTATATTTTAATGAAATAGGGTCCAATAAGACAATAAACTGTTCAAATAATCAATATTAAACCTGATTTAACACGCTTTGACACTTATTGCTGCTGTCATTTTCACTTTGGGGGTCCAGAGTCGATTGCATAGCTAATTTGGGGGTCCCGAGCAGAAAAGTTTGGGAACCCCTGGACCAAAACACCATCGATCATTGAAACCAGTGTTTCCCAACCAGGGGTACAGGGACCCTCGGGGGTACATGAGCAGTTACCAGGGGGTACTCAGAACTAGGGCTGGGTGATACGGTGATAAAAATGGAATCGTGAGCTGGTCCCTGTGACAATCTCTTTTTGTGAAATCGTGGTATCATGATTGACTGTTTGTCTCTTTAATGCAGCTGTCTGTTCAAACACACTTTTTCTCCTGTTGTTTAGCCTCTGAAGCCTCTGAGCTGATGACTTTATTTACCTCTTATCCACCAGGGCTGCACAATTAAACCAAATTGACACAAAATCTCAATTTTAATGGATACACTTTGCAAATCTCAAAGGCAAATTTCTTCCACAAACAACAAAATATCAAACATGTAAAAACATGTTCTGAAACAAGCGACAAAAACATGAAAAAAGGGATAAAAATGGGTTAAAAAGCGACAAAAACGCAACTCAATACATCAAAACATGACTAAAAGCCACAAAAATGTGACTAAAAACGACAAAGACATGACTAAAAGTGACAAAGATGCGTTGAAATATGACAAACACAACTGAACGTGACAAAAACATGACTAAAAGTGACAAAATTGTGTTTAAAAAGAAGTAAAACATAAATTGCAAATCTAATCTTGGTCAGAAAATCACAATTCGATATTTTTTCTAAATGGTGCAGCTCTATTAAAGGCAATAGATAAATACAAAATGAACATGAATTGAATTGTGATAAAATCGAAATCATGATCTGGCCCCAGTAAAATCGTGATAATCATTTTTTGCCATATCGCCCAGCCACACTCAGAACTGTTTCAGGTTTTAAAAGAAAATTAAATGTACATTTATTTGAGAAAAACGATTGACAATGACTTTTGGATAAAAGTCGAAACGTCTCGATCTTCAAACGGCGTCCGGATGACAACCCCTGAAACCCTTTCTACGATGGACCACACCTGGACGAATGAGGGATTACATCGACGTTGAGAAAAACATGTTATTAGATGTCCATTTAGCATCTTTTTGCAGTATCTTGGACCATAAGTATGATTAAAAGAAAAATAGAATGGATATAAATGACAATATGTGACTAGTAAACCCATTTATTTGCCTTTAAAGTGCGTATGACGGGTTTTTATGATTTTCTAATTTTGACTTTATTCAGTGTATTAATACCTTATGTAAATACAAATTATAGTTTTAGAACAATCAGGTCGCTTTTTGTGAAGAAAAGTTGAAAAATCTGTTGACAATTACAGGAAGTAAACAAACTGATGACATCACACTGGGGAGACAAAGGTCATGCATAATTTACACAAAATAAACAACTTTTTTGACCCTTTAAACTTTGATTCAACAAAATAAAGATGTTCACATGTGTTTCTCTTTGTCAAATGAACAAAATCTGTGACATTAGATGAGTTTTGGCCCAGTGTACAGTGTGGTTGCTATGGTAATTTCCTAGCGTGATGTCACACTTTACAACCAGGAAGTAAAATTTAAAACCTAAAAAACAGCTAAACTGGGGTTATATTTGTAAAGATTTTAGTAGAAATTTGAATATATTTATCTGAACTGCATTTTAGTTAAATGTGTATTTCAACCTGTCATAGGCCCTTTAAACTGAAGTCAAGGGGTACTTCGAGTGTGAGACAAAGTTTAGGGGGTGCTCGAGACTAAAAAGTTTGGGAACCACTGATTTAAACGACTGAACGAACCCTGCAGCTCTTGTTTAAACACGAATCTCCTCATATCTAGCGACCACCTTGCACCTTTTTATCGCTCTACAAACTGCGCCGTGTGTGTTTTCAGATACAGACTGACTCCCTCTCTCCTGCTCCTCGTATCTCCTGTTTCCTTTTCGCTTTTCAGGAAACTCTGCCGTGTTTTTCTATGTGACGTTATTTGTAATCAGTGGGTGCGACTTTGTGTGTTCGAGATCTAGACGTTTTGCATTCAGGGCTGCAAGTTACGTTTTAATTTAGGCCGTAAATCCGTCGCGTCAAATCCTAACAGATGCACGTTTCTTGTAACTGAACAGAGCAGGTTGCCCACTATAATTTGCCATAACCTAATTTCGACTCTCCCAAGTGTAACGCAAGACTTATTTAAACCTATTTGCATATTCATTAAGCGGTTTGTTAACATGCAAAGTCGTACGCTTGAGTGACAGCACTGTTTGGGTAAGATTGATGAGGCGCTCTGCTCGGCTTAATAGAAACGGCTATAAAATGTACTTTTCAGTCAATTATGTGCGTTTTGGCAGAGGTTTGCAATTAGATTCATTTGCTAAAACAAGCGGAGGTTGGATGCCACGTGTAATTGGCGGTTTTCAATGTTACGGTGACAGGCGTGACAAAGTTAACCAGATTATAAATGAGAACATGGGGGTTTTGAGTAAATGCAGTGTTTGAAAAGTGTTGTATTCAGTTCGTCTCAGGGGTAAACAGGCTGTAGTTTGTCCATCGTTTGTGCAGGTGCAAATAGATATTTTTTTGTCATGGTTTTGTCCCGTTTCATTTATGGTTTAGTTGAATTTGCTACGTTTTTTTTTATTATTTTGTGTGTTTTAATATAGTTTTATGCATTGTGATGTCCTTCATGTGTGAAACTTACTTGCCCAAATTGCTCCAACCATATATTGACATTTAAAGGTTTCCTATTGAGGGATTCTGAATGTTTAGAACTTAAAACACTAGCAGTAAGTGGCAATCCTCATCCAATCTCTGTGCTTTAACTTGCTTTGATTGTTTCAGTGCTTAAAGGGCCTATGACAGGTTGAAATACACATTTGACTAAAATGCAGTTAAGATAAATATAATCAAATTTCTACTAAAATCTTTACAAATTTAACCCCAGTTTAGCTGTTTTTTAGGTTTTAAATGTTACTTCCTGGTTGTAAAGTATGACATCACACTAGGAAATTACCATAGCAACCACACTGTACAGTGGCCAAAAGTCATCTAATGTCACAGATTTTGTTCATTTGACAAAGAGAAACACACCTGAACACCTTTATTTTGTTGAATCAATGTTTAAAGGGTCAAAAAGTTGTTTATTTTGTGTAAATTGTGCATGACCTTCGTCTCCCCACTGTGATGTCATCAGTTTATTTACTTCCTGTAATTGTCAACAGATTGTTCAACTTTTCTCCACAAATAGCGACTTGATTGGTGTAAAACTATCATTTGTATTTACACAAGGTATTAATACACAGAATAAAGTCAAAATTAGAAAATCATAAAAACCCGTCATACGCACTTTAAAGTGCCTATGACAGGTTGGACGACTCATTTCACTTAAATGCAGTTCAGATAAATATATTTCAAATTCTGCTAAAATACTTTACAAATTTTCTCCCACTTGTTTCTCCCCCTTTGTTTTACTTCCTGGTTGTAAATGATGATATCACACTAGGAAATTACCATAGCAACCACGCTGTAAACTGGTCCAAATTCATCTAATGTCATAGATTTTTTTTTAAATTTACAAATAAAAACACAAGTGAACACCTTTTTTGTTTGAATTAATAGGGTAAAAAAGTCGCCTCTTTTGTGTAAATTATGCATAATCTTTGTCTCCCTAGTGTGATGTCTTCAATTTGTTTGCTTCCTGTAACTTTCTACAGATTTTTCAACTTTTCTTCACAAACGGCCACTTGATTGTTGTGAAACTATCATTTATATTTACAACAACTATTAATGCACCAAATAATGACAAAATTAGAAAATAGTGAAAACCTGTCATATGCACTTTAAGTTGACTTCACTCATCTTAGCACCTTTAACACAAGCTGCTCTCAGTGTTTGTAGCATGTTACTTGTCCGGCAGATGCAGGTCTTGCACTGTCCATGACAACTAAGACCTGGATTTTCATAGGTTTGTCTGTCGTCTTCGCCAGTTTGCGGACGTCTATCTCTGCCGTCAACGTCACATCTATCAAAAAACAGCGCATATCACTGAAAATTAAAGGATGCCATACTTCAAGAATACAGAAGTTTGGGCTATTGGTCCTTACCTTCTGCCCGGCCAGTCGCTGACACCACTTAAAAGCTTCGAAAATGTGCCCCAACTAACTTTTTAGAACATTCACGTCTAAGCTTCCTTGGCCACCGCTCTGTGCACCGGGACGAGCCCTCAGAGCATTCGAGAGCACGGGCTTTGTGTAGGAAACTAGAAAATTAAGAAGGTTTAGTCTGCACGTGGTAATAACATTTATGTGTAAACTAGCTTCCTGAAACAAAGTGCTCACTCCATAAATGTTTACACGGTCAAGCTCCTCGGGTTCTTTGTGAGCGTGTAGTTCCTCTCAGGACTGTGGGCTCCAGAACCAGAGGAGCTCAAGTGGGAACTGTCAGGTCCTGAGGAGAAAAACAACTTTTGGACAATCAGTCTTCACTGTACAAGGCACTAAGGCCTGGAACAATTTACCCTCTGAACTCAAGGGAGAGGTGACCTGGGTCCTTTTTAAACATAAACTGAAAAATTATTTGATCAGTGGTCAGACATGTGACCATATATTTGTATATTGTAATATCTGCACTGTTGTATGTATTGTTTTTTAAATGTACTGTATTTTAAACGCTCTGTATTTTAATTGTACTGTATTTTCTCTGTAAAAGCCCTTCTGGGGACGGACATTGAGAATTAGCCTCGGCTAAAATGTTGTAGTATGTGACATGAGCTCATGAAGCAGACTTGTCCCTATTCAAATAAACTAAACACTGCACTGTCTGGAGGGATTTGTTGGATGTTTTAGAGCAAACTTGTCCAAAGTAAACTATAACGCGGGGGCAAAATGTGGCCCTCAAATCAATTTTTCTTGTTGAAGCGCCCACATTACCATGGACAGTACTTTTTACAACAAATTTTAGAATGTGCCTCTAGTTTTAATATAACAGTGTCCTCTTGAGTTCTAGTCTCAAAGGTCTGCTGGCACTGTAACGACCACCAGGCTATTTGGACTTGTAATTCACTGGATTAATTGTGACTAGTCCACTACTAAAATCTCTTTGCCTCGTCTGTGTTTCAATATGTGGTTGATGATAAAGGTTTGGATACCACTGTTATGGAGGAATAGTCCTTTCTTTTGAGAACTGTAGTCAGTACAACCACAAGCATAAAGCAGACAGCACATTGACCTCCGTCCTAAAATGGCAGTGTCACATCACGTCGGACCTATGGATAGAGTCTTTTCTATACACATACATTTTAATTATTTGTTTCACTAGAGGATATATCAAGGCTGAGGAGTGCAAAGGTAGTCCACAAAACAGGGACAATCTACAGCAGGGGTGTCCAAACTTTTTCCATCGAGGGCCGCGTATTGACATACAGACCAAGTAGAGGGCCACAAATTAATCGTGAAACGTTAAAAAGCTGCATTTATCTGATTTTTTAAGCACCGCCACATCTACATTCAGTCTCATTGCCTTAATATCAAGTCTATCTCGCACCAAAATGTTAGTTATTTCGGTTAAAATTGTAGAAAATGTTAAATTTGCTGTAAAAAGTACTTCTCAGGATAATGTAGGTCAATTCACCAGGAAGCCTGAGGGCCAAGAAAAATTGGTCTGAGGGCCACATTTGGCCCCCGGGCCTTAGTTTGGACATGCTTGATCTACAGTATATAACAGAGCTAACATGCTTATGCTAAAAACCCTTCTGTTCTGTGTTTCTGCAGCAGAGAAGAGCCTGGGCAGTGGCAGTGTGGTGAAGCAGGGGGCGCTGGAGCACAGAGAGGGCAGCAGGGGGCGCTGGCTCTCGTGTCACGTCGAGCTGACTCCGTGCGAGCTGCGTCTGTACACGTTAGACAGCAGCGCCAACCGCCAACTGGGCACCGCCTACTCCCTCTCCCACTGCCAGAGCGCCGCCTCGCCCGCCCTGGGGCAACCCGCGCAGCCCGCCGACCCGCGCACTCTCCAGGCCGTCTTCTTCAACAGCACCGTCCTGCATTTACGAGCCTCTTGCCAGTGGGAGGCGCTGGAGTGGAGGAGGGCGATCTGGGAGACGGTGCAAGCTGCGAAACCAAAACCAGACAAACAAAAAATCGAGAAGTTTCCGGCGATTTCTCCATCGTCGTCGCCGTCTCCGTGCGGTTTGGACACGAGGCCTGACTTGGACAGCGACTCGCCGACCCCAGACGCCTCCCTCTCCTCGCAGTCGTCGACGGCGGCGCTGAACCGGCCGACGACGCTGCCGCTCTTCACGCAGAGATGCCCGGACGTGCTGAAGGCGGGGCTCCTGTATCAGCTGGTGGACCGCAGCAACTGGAGGGCGTATACGTTTGTGCTGACGCGGACGACGCTGCAGGTTTTCCCCACCGAAGGGCGAGGGCCAGTGTCCAAACCTGTGAAGCAGTACGCGCTGGCTTCATGTTCATCCATTCAGCACGGTAAATCACGCTCAAATGCACAGTTAAAGGGCCGGTACCGGGTTATTTGCATGTAAGAAAGTAAAATCTGTTTTTCCCCAGCACAAATATATCGTAAAAGTATCTATTCAGGTGAAAATGAGATCACAGCGCTTTCTCTGCATCCCGTTGTGTAGCATTTTATTCTACGAGAAGCAGGAAGTGCTCCGTTAGCATGCTAATGTTTGTTAGCTTTACTGTAATGGCAAAACTCGATCTGGGCTCTGAGGGAGGTGAAAAGTGCTCATCGTGGTGAATATTTAGGATGCTCAGGATTCATTACAAAGTGAGCGATACATGTGGACAAAGAGTTCAAAATTAACTACTTCTGTTTTAAAAGAGTAAAAATCAATTGTACAGCGCTTTTTTGGCTGGTGGTGTGCAGTATAGCAAGATAGAAGTATTGAATTACTATTTGACACCAATCTGGAGACATAAAAATCCATAGATTATTCATTGTATTTGGAAAGCCTACTTTAAAACTTGGTACTGGTCCAAACATCAGCTCAAGAGCATTTTTAATGGGAGAGTTAGCATTAACCTCCAAACATTGCAAATTATGTAAAAACTGTAAAGGCTGTTCTTAAATCTAAGGAGAACCCGTTTGACAAATTAACTTTAATCAAAAAGTAGTATTTCACCGTTACCATAGACCTCAATTAACTAATGTCAGCTAAGGCAAAGCAGTTGTTGTTTTAGATAAACGTCGTGTAATGAATTATTAAACTCACAATTGAGTCCCATGTATAAATGTTAATGTCAAACACACAGGGCAACTGAGTAGCATTAAGAGCTGAAAGCTACTTTTCAGTAGAAAATCAGACTAAACTCAGTTTTAGACAGTTATCGACCACAAACTTGAAAACTAACCTAGTTTGCAGTAAATTTGCAAAAAGAGAAAGACCAGGAACAGACAATGCTGTAGCAAAAGGTACTTTGAAAGCAAAAAAGTTGATTTAGTGTTGTATCCCTCTTGAAAGATTATACAGCCTCTGAAAATTATCAAAAAGTCAAGAAAAAAGCAAGTTTCAACTCTACAATGATACGAGTGTTAAAATAAACACAGGAAAATGGTGACAATTTACAAGAAGAATGCATGTAATGTTTTTTTTCTCTCTGAAGGTCCAGACTTGTGGACGGAGCGCACCGACTGCTTCCAGGCCGTTTTCTCTAAAGAGGCGGTGCGTCTTCGAGCGGACGGTCAGTCGAGGGCAGAGGAGTGGGTCCGAGCCCTCCAGGGGGCGGTAGAGGAGCAGCGCCCGGCCCACAGGACGGCGAGAGGCGGAGAAGAAGACGAGGCGGAGGTGGTCGAGGGAGCTCCAGGCCTCCAGGGGGTGCTGCTGAGGTCCAGGCCCAGCAGAGACAGGAAGCACAGGGAGGCGCAGCGAGCGAAGCGACAGTCGGTCACCACGAGCTTTCTGAGTCTGCTCACGTGTTTGTCTGTGGAGAAGGGGCTCACCGCGCAGAGCTTCAAATGTGCAGGTGAAACACTCAAACACACTCCAGATGTGACGCTGCACTGGCTTCATGCACAAATGTTTACTTAAAAATGTCTCAAAATGTTTGTACCTTCTTCAAGATTCCTGTTGTGTTTTCAGTCGGACAAATTCCTTCTTTAACGAGTTACACTTGATTCACCAACAACATCCATCTTCGGTCATCACGTTACTCACTGACATGTTTATTTACACAAAAATGAATCTGTCTTAGCTAAAGAAACGCTCTATAAACTTCCACAAATGGCCTCTCCTCGAGTCCTTGGGACGGACCATCGACCACCGACTGTCTTTATTTTACAGCTTCAGCTGCGATTAAAAATGTCCAAAAACACATGAGCACATGGAAGCATGTTAAAGTCATGTTCTTATCAAAATAAGCAAGGGCTTTATCATTTTTATCATGTTTGCCACAAGTGTCTGAAAATAACTGGAGCGAGTCAGAGGGCGATGTGTCTGGGGTTTTGGGTCTGACGCAGACACCAGGCCTGTGTGGTCCTTATGGAGTCACTGGGGTCGAGGCTTACACTTGCTCTGTCCAACTCCACTCATGAATGTTACTGTATCACATACTTTTTGTTTTTATAGGAAGTATTTTATTTAAAAATATATATTTTTGTATACATATCAATAATTTATATACATTTTATGAAGTATTTCCCTTACAATCATGCAGGAATTTGAATTTTTGGTACAAATGCAGTAATATTCAGCAAAACAGCAGAATTTCTTTGCATAAGAACTTTTTACTTGCTTTTACATTTTCAACGAAGATGTTGTGAATGCCAAAAACCTTCATAAGTTGGCCTTAAGGACAAATTTGTTTTTTCATTCATTCATTCATTTTCTACCGCAACTTGGGAAAATTCAAACTGAGGTGTTTGTGAGTCTCAGAGACAACGCCCTCATAAACAGCATCAAGTGTGAATGATGCAAAACACAACCTCAGGGATGTTTCAGTGGAGCAACTCATCACAGCTCAAACACAGTGTATAGAGTTCCGAGACAAGGACAGACAACCATTCACTCTCACATTCATTCACTACTCTCTATGTTCCTCTCTGTCCCTCTCTGTCTCCCTCCCTGCCTCCCTCTCTGTCTCCCTCTCTGTCTCCCTCTCTGTCTCCCTCTCTGTCTCCCTCTCTGCCTCCCTCTCTGTCTCCCTCTCTGTCTCCCTCTCTGCCTCCCTCTCTGTCCCTCTCTGTCTCCCTCTCTGTCTCCCTTTCTGTCTCCCTCTCTGTCTCTCTCTGTCTCCCTCTCTGCCTCCCTCTCTGTCCCTCTCTGTCTCCCTCTCTGTCTCCCTCTCTGTCCCCCTCTGTCTCCCTCTCTGTCTCTCTCTGTCTCCCTCTCTGTCCCTCTCTGCCTCCCTCTCTGTCTCTCTCTGTCTCCCTCTCTGCCTCCCTCTCTGTCTCCCTCTCTGTCTCCCTCTCTGTCTCCCTCTCTGCCTCCCTCTCTGTCCCTCTCTGCCTCCCTCTCTGTCCCTCTCTGTCTCCCTCTCTGTCTCCCTCTCTGTCTCCCTTTCTGTCTCCCTCTCTGTCTCTCTCTGTCTCCCTCTCTGTCTCTCTCTGTCTCCCTCTCTGTCTCTCTCTGTCTCTCCCTCTCTCTCCCTCTCTGTCTCTCTCTGTCTCTCTCTCTGTCTCCCTCTCTGTCTCCCTCTCTGCCTCCCTCTCTGTCCCTCTCTGTCTCTCTCTGTCTCCCTCTCTGTCTCCCTCTCTGCCTCCCTCTCTTTCTCTCTCCGTGTCTCTCTCTCCCTCTCTGTCTCCCTCTCTGTCTCCCTCTCTGCCTCCCTCTCTGTCTCCCTCTCTGCCTCCCTCTCTGCCTCCCTCTCTGTCTCCCTCTCTGTCCCTCTCTGCCTCCCTCTCTGCCTCCCTCTCTGCCTCCCTCTCTGTCTCCCTCTTTCTCCCTCTCTCTCTCCCTCTCTGTCTCCCTCTCTGTCTCCCTCTCTGCCTCCCTCTCTGTCTCCTGCCCCTCCTCCCTTCTCCTTCCCTCCTCTTAACCCCTCTCTCTCTCGCTCCAAACCTTTGAATACTCTCTCACCTCTTTTTCATGTTTAACCGCTGTGTTTTTATGAAAAGCCCACCTCAGAGCCGGAGCTGAGGAGCCGGGGCACACGGGGCCGACCTGCACTAATTGTTCACTCTCTGTGTGAAGAGACAGAGGGGACGAAATGGCTGAATGGTGATGAATAATAGGGGCATTTATTTGGATTTTTTGGGACACTGGTCAGCGCTGGAGTTTAGGTTTAATGGTTTTTAGAAGAGGGTTTCAGCTGGACACTAGAGCTGCTCTGATTATTGAAAAAACTTAACAAAAATCACAATAAATTGCTTTCACATTAGGGCTGCAATAACAATTATTTTAGAAGTCGACTGGTCAAACTGTTATTTCTATTGTACACTGAGACTTTTTAAATACCAGAGAGGTTAAAATATGGTGACTTCTAGTAGGGAATATTTATGAATAAAGTGTATTATGGAAAAAAATTTAAATTGTTTAGTCTTTTTGGACATTTTGATTTACTAGTCCCACTGTATTTGTTATAAAAATTGTCTTTTGACATGTGTTTTGGAGTCTGTATAGTCCAGACAACAATTATGATCATTAAATTTGTAACTACAATTATTATTTTTGTAGTATCGAATAGTCATGATTAGTTCATTAATCCCCTTCACATTCTTGAATTTAATTATATTATAATTTCAAATGGAGAGCCAGGTCTTTAGCGCTCTTAATTTTGAAAGAAATGTCCAAACTTATGATCCACAAATGTTGAACCTTTTCATTATTTCTTGGGAAGTGGATCAGCTTAGACTTTCTGAGCTTTTAATAATGTTGTAATATTGTCCGTTCATAAAAAAAAAAACAGTTGTGTGTTACTTGGAGAGTTGTGTTTAGCTTCATTCACACGTTTCATTAATCCTGTTTACGAGATCCTATTCTCTGCTTCTTCTCTGAGCCTCACAAAATACTCCCTTTCAAATTTCCCAGATTTGTGACTTCAAAAGGAGAAAACAAAGACATTTCATGATTTCGAGCCAGAGCTTTTATGACGCAAGTGTTTCATTGTTTGATTCGTTTCCTTGTATCTTAATGATATTCTGTATACTTTTGCCTACTTTTGTGTGATTTTTTAAAAACGGATTAAGGATTATTTTACAATGTTGTCTACTGCCAAGTCAGTCTTCAATAACAATAACAGTAACATGTACAATTAACCATAAAAGTGCAGAAATAATACTTTTTCACCTTATTCTGTAAGAGTTTGTGGGTACCGACATCGTTTTCCGTTGTAGTTTACACAGGGCAGACGAGCTCAACAGAAAATAATTTATGAGATATGACTGTTATTTGCAATTTTATATTACACAATATTTTAGTTGTAATAAAAACAAATAAGTTCATGCTTTGATGTATCAGTCAAATTCTGTCAAAATAAACTCAACAGGGGAAAAAATTAGACTTAATCAAGGCTAATTTAGACTAAAAAAGGAAAACGATTAAAGAAATCAACCTTTTTTTTATTTTAATTTACAAAAACAGTACATTTCTGCCATATGGAGGACCTTGGAGTTATTTTGAGATGTTTTCGTTTGTTGTGATATTGACACTTCTGCGATTTTTATCTTTATCGTCCATCGTTAATTATTCATAGCATATGCATTTGTGATCATTGCATTTGAACTATAGCTCTTTCTCTTTTGATCCACTTTGAGGTCGACCGCCAAAGCACGGCCCTTGTACATCTTTTAACGTAAAACAAAAGTGCTTTTCTTTGATATTTCGTCCCGATGACCCTATAGACTCCCTCACAAACGAGGCCTGATTATAGAATATGATTTAGTTCATCAAAGTCGCTGCACCTTGTCGTATGGATGCGCTCTTTGTGTTTTGGGCCACTCCCTCTCTTTCGGCGTCCATTGATCCGCACGCTTTTTACCTAAAACTGATTAAACATAAGTGAACCATTTTACTTTTCCACTTTAACCGTCTCTTTGAACTTGTTTTAAGTCGTCCGTTGCATATGAATGGTGAGCGCCGATCAGAAATTTAACATCAGAATGTGAAATGTATTTGTCTAATTACAAAAGGGAGATGGCCGCTGTGTTTTAGGCTCCTTTTGATGGAAGGGTTGGCGCCCGTTTGAAGATGGCAGGGCTCCGGGCGGCGCTTCAGCCCACAGACGGAGCCTCGAGAGCGGGGAGAGGCGAGGGGTGTCGGGGGTCAGGGGTGGAGCAGGTTCTCAGGCCCTGGTTTGGACACTGGGCTCAGGTGAAGTGCTGGTCTCAAACACATGGGCTGCGTTTACATTCAGGTCCAAATCCAAATGTGATCCAAATGTGACCTGGATCTGATTTTTCATGATACTGTGAACAGCCCGAATTTTACACCAGGTCTAAACCTGGTGTAAAACAGGTCTAAACCAGGTCTAAAACCAGGACTAAACCAGGTCTACACCAGGACTAAACCAGGTCCAAATAAGGTACAAATCACGTCTAAACCAGGTATAAATCAGGTCTAAACCAGGTATAAAACCAGGACTACACCAGGTCTAAACCAGGTCCAAATAAGGTCTAAACCAGGTCCAAATAAGGTCTACACCAGGTCTAAACCAGGTCTAAAACCAGGACTAAACCAGGTCTACACCAGGACTAAACCAGGTCCAAATAAGGTACAAATCACGTCTAAACCAGGTCTAAATCAGGTCTAAACCAGGTATAAAACCAGGACTACACCAGCTCTAAACCAGGTCCAAATAAGGTCTAAACCAGGTCCAAATAAGGTCTACACCAGGTCTAAACCAGGTCTAAAACCAGGACTAAACCAGGTCTACACCGGGTCTAAACCAGGTCCAAATCAGGTCTAAACCAGGTCTAAACCAGGTCTAAATGAGGTATAAACCAGGTCTAAACAAGGTCTGAACCAGGACTAAACCAGGTCTAAACCAGGTCCAAATCAAGTCTAAACCAGGTCTAAATGAGGTTTAAACCAGGTTTAAACCAGGTCTAAACCAGGACTAAACCAGGTCTAAACCAGGTCTAAACCAGGTCTAAACCAGGTCTAAACCAGGTCTAAACCAGGTCTAAAACAGAACCAAACCAATAACAGATACAGTTTTTGTGCAGTGGAAACATCACAGAACGTCTCTCTCTCTTTAATCAATACAATATCAACAGTGGATCAGTGCGTGGTTTCATTTGTGTGAACAGTATTTGTCCCTCTCGTTCTGAGCTTTAGTCGTAGCTCTCTCCTGTCGCGCACATCGAGAGGTCTCTGTCTGAACACATCAAAGCTTTGGCCTCCTCTTTATTTTATTTTTAATTCACAAACCTCCTCCTCGATGTCCTCAGACGGTTCAAACACATCACAGAGAGCCCCTCCACACGACCCCCTCTCCTCTCTATTCCAGCGTCCTCTCTTACTCTTTCCTCTCCTCCCTCTTCTCTCTCTCCGTGTGTTTTTTTAATCCTGAACTTGTATCTTTCTTCCTCTTTTCTTCCTCTTTTTACCTCCATCTCTGTCCCTCTTCTTCTGGACACCGTGCGGACAAGAGTGATGGATGTAAATTGCTCCTAAAACAAAACATCTAAATGCGTAAGGCGCTGTTCCAGATTTGTACCGTCTTGAAAACACGTAATTCATTTGTATCTGTTTTAACATTCTTAGCTGTGCCAACTTTTAGAGGCCAGAGCAGGGTTTGGACTGTAAAGCTTACCACAGCTAACATGCTAATAGTGCACCTAGCCCCGCGGCAGTAAGAGGTCAAGTCAACCTGTGGGTTTTCAAAGTAAGTTTGCTAAATAGCGTGTCATAAACATATTACCAAAAAACAAACATTAAAGGTCCCATAACATGCAAAATCGACTTTTCAGAGGTTTTAACCTTCCTTCAGTGCTATTTGGGCCTCGTATGTTGTGCCCAAAGTGTTTTTTTGATTGATTCCCTCATGTTTTCACTAAAGAACTGTCTTTTCCGTCCCCCTCGGCTGAGCAGCAGACGGGGGCTCCTCACTAAGATGACGCGCTTCACCAGGATGACGCGGTGTTTAAGCCACGCCTCCAGGAAGAGCACAGCCGCAAGAATAAAAACAGCTAATGCTAATGCTACACAGTAATTACACGATGGATACGACAGACAGAAGAGTTAGCTTGTTATTTACCAAACGGCAACGTCCGTCGTCGAGGCCCTGGAGCACGTCAAACTCCAGGTCAGATCCAGGACGTAGGACTCAGCACGACGCACCGTCAGGACGATAACATGTTTATTCAGTGTTTGTGTATCGCTGTTTACCGGAGCACACGGCGCATGCACCATCTCCGCTCTAGGCTTCGTCACAGGTTGGGAGGGGGAGGCACGCGGGTTGGGCGGGGGAGGCAGCCTGCTCTCTGTTCGGGGGGGGTCAGATCTCAGAGTGAGCCGTTTGTTTTTGCAAGGAGGGGGGCCAGTCCAAGAAATGGGTGTTTTTTGGAAACTGTTATGTTATGGATATTACACAACGCAAAAATGTATCAACAAAGCCCTTAGAATAGACTGTGTGAAGGGGAAAATAGCAGAATATGGGACCTTTAAAGCAGAACTAAATAACTTGAGCAACAGAGCTCCCCCTGCAGGTCTCTTGTGGAAATACACTCCCCTTTTTTCCCTTTTTATTGAAATAAGGAAGTACAATCACATACAAAAGCCTTTCATGTCGCCAAATATAAAAAAGAGAACCAGTGTTTCTCAGGAGAGTTGTCTTCCAGTCGGCGTCAGGAAAGTTGCAGCTGGTTTACCGCCCAGCGACAGCAGGGGGCGACGTCGGGAGCTTCAAACGCCCTGAAAATACATTTACAACAACATTCTGAATCCTGAGTGATTGTTTACTGTCCACATTTTGCCGTGACTCCGTTCCCGCTCTGTCTCCTGTTTGTCCTGTTTGTCCGGTCTCTGTTGGGGTCAGTGTCTGGTCACCTCCTGGTTTTTTGGCGCAGAGTTTTAATGTGTTTTTCATGACACACGGCTGCAGTTTGAGGCGTGTTTGTGGGTCACGCTACACGCCTCGGTCTGGGCCTCTGCACCACAGCGGGACGGCTAAAGATGACTGTCCCGCCATGGCCTGTGTTTCTCTGTCCGTCTCTTCTTCTTCCTCGTCTCCACTTTCTTTTCTCTCTCTCTTTACCTCTCATTGTCTCCTGTCTGTCCCCCCCTCTCTCTCTTCATCCCTCTCTCTCACCCTCCTTCTCTTTTGTACTCCTCCATTTTTCCTTTTACCTCTTTGCTTTGCTCCCATCTCTCACTCATGATTTCACCTTCCCCTCTAATCTATTCTCGTCTCTCTTTCTCTCTATCTAGCTCTCTGCCTCACTCATTTATTCTTCTCTCTCTCTCTCACCCCATTCTTTCCTCTCCTTCCCTCTCTCTCTCTTCTCTCTTCCTTTTCCTCTCTCTCTCTCCCCTTCTCTCCTCTTTTATCTCTGTCTCTCTCTCTCTCCTTTATCCCTTTCTCTCCTTCTCTCTCCCCTGTT
This sequence comes from Rhinogobius similis, assembly GCA_019453435.1. Taxonomy (NCBI): domain Eukaryota; kingdom Metazoa; phylum Chordata; class Actinopteri; order Gobiiformes; family Gobiidae; genus Rhinogobius; species Rhinogobius similis. The sequence goes on from CM033633.1 coordinate 7,237,400, forward strand.
TCTCTCTTCTCCCACGCTCTCCCTTTCCCTCTTTACTCCTCTCTCCCCTTGCTCTCTCTCTATCTCACTCTCTCTCTCTCTCTCTTCTCTCCCCTCCATCTCCCCCTCTCCCTCTCTCTCTCTGTTTCTCTCTTCTCCTCTCTCCCTCCCTCCCCCTCTCTCCTTTATCTCTTCTCTCTCTCCTCTCCCCTCCGTCTCCCCCTCTCCCCCCTCCCTCCCTCTCCCTCCCCTCTCTCTCTCTCCTCTCCATCTCCCCCTCTCTCATTCCTCTCCCCTCTCTCTCTCTTCTCCCCTCCGTCTCCCCCTCTCTCTCTCTCCTCCCCTCTCCCTCCTCCCCTCTCTCATTCCTCTCCCCCCTCTCTCTCTCTTCTCCCCTCCGTCTCCCCCCTCTCTCTCTCCTCTCCTCTCTCATCCCCCCCTCTCTCTCTCTCGCTCCTCTCAGTCTCCCCCTCTCTCATTCCTCTCCCCCCCTCGCTCCTCTCCGTCTCCCCCCTCTCTCTCTCTTCTCTCCCCCCCTCTCTCTCCCTCTCCCTCCCTCTCCCTCCCACTCTCTCTATCATTTCTCTCTCTCTCTCTCTCTCTCTCCTCTCCGTCTCCCCCTCTCTCACCCCCCTCTCTCTCCCTCTCTCTCCCTCCCCTCTCTCTCTCTCTCATTCCCCCTCTCTCTCTCTCTTTCTCGCTCATCTCTGTCTCCCCCCCTCTCTCTCTCTCTCCCTCTCTCTCTCCCCTCCATCTCCCCCTCTCCCCTTTATCTCTCTCTCTCTCTCTCTCTCTCCCCTCCATCTCCCCCTCTCCCCTCTCTCTCTCTCTTCTCTCTCTCCTCTCTCTCTCTCTCTCCCTCTCTCCCCTCTCTCTCTCTCTCTCTCTCTCTCTCTCCCCTCCATCTCCCCCTCTCCCCCTCTCCCGCCCTCCCTCTCTCTGTTTGCGGCCCACGTTACTCGTCGCGGTCTGGGCCTCTTTACCATCAGCGAGGGCATACTTTTCGGGCGTGTTCTTGGTTTGTCGTTCGCCTGATTTGAGGCTAAAGTGGGAGCTTGTCATTTGGACGCTGCTCTGTTTGTCTCCGTCTGAAGCGGAGCTGCACTTATCCACATTGGCAGCCTGCGGTCCCGTCACTATGTTCCATGAAGTGACTTTAAGTGCCCTCGTCTTTCTTTATCCTGGGAGGCTTTGGTTTATTTCAGGGCCTCCATCTCTGTGCAGCCAAAAGAGCGACTGCCACTCATCGTATGGAGAAAAACATGAGAATATGCTGCGGGGTTGAACCAAAAGTGCGTATGCCAGGTTTTATGATTTTGTAGTTTTGACTTTATTTGATGGAATAAAACCTGTCAATATATCTGATAGTTTTAAGTCAATCAGGTGTCTCTCTCTCTCATTCTCTCTCTCTCTCATTCTCTCTCTCTCTCTCATTCTCTCTTTCTTTCTCTCTCTCTGTCATTCTCTCTCATTCTCTCTCTCTCTCTCTCTCATTCTCTCTTTCTTTCTCTCTCTCTCTCTTATTCTCTCATTCTCTCTTTCTTTCTCTCTCTCTCTCATTCTCTCTCTCTCTCTACAAAAATTACAAAAAAAAATACAAAAAGCTGTGGGAAAAATGCCAACCCCCCCACATTTTCTTCTGTAAATATAATCACTAGGATGGCGTAAAGTGGTGTCATCTTAGCTTCATATGGGTCAAATTTAGTAAAAAATCTTATATTCACAAGTAATTCACATTTTTTAACAACCAATCAATTGATCAAAAGAACAATCACTCGACTATAACCAAAATAATCGATAGTTTTAGCCCTATACTAATAATGGATACTAATAATGACATTGGCAGACTTTCTTTTACTGCAAATATTCTTACTCAATCAATCAAGAGTTTGAAAATGACATCAAACACAATTAAAAATAGTACTATAAATGAAATTAATAGTTAAGTTTTGTGACTAAACTTGAAGATTTCTCATCTTTTTACTCATTTTGTGTGTTTGTGGAGCTAAAAATATAGAATCGTCCTCTCTCTCTCTCTCTCTCTCTCTCTCTCTCTCTCATTCTCTCTCTCTCTCTCTCTCTCATTCTCTCTCTCTCATTCTCTCTCTCATTCTCTCTCTCTCTCTCTCTCATTCTCTCTCTCATTCTCTCTCTCTCTTTCATTCTCTCTCTATCTCTCATTCTCTCTCTCTCTCTGTCATTCTCTCTCTCTCTCTCTCTCTCATTCTCTCTCTCTCTCATTCTCTCTCTCACTCATTCTCTCTGATTCTCTCTCTCTCATTCTCTCTCTCTCTCTTTCTCTCTCTCTCATTCTCTCATTCTCTCTCTCTCATTCTCTCTCTCTCATTCTCTCTCTCTCTCTCTCTCTCATTCTCTCTCTCTCATTCTCTCTCTCTCATTCTCTCTCTCTCTCTCTCTCATTCTCTCTCTCTCTCATTCTCTCTCTCTCATTCTCTCTCTCTCATTCTCTCTCTCTCATTCTCTCTCTCTCATTCTCTCTCTCTCATTCTCTCTCTCTCATTCTCTCTCTCTCTCTCTCTCTCTCTCTCTACAAAAATTACAAAAAAAATACAAAAAGCTGTGGGAAAAATGCCAACCCCCCCACATTTTCTTCTGTAAATAAAATCACTAGGATGGCGTAAAGTGGTGTCATCTTAGCTTCATATGGGTCAAATTTAGTAAAAAATCTTATATTCACAAGTAATTCACATTTTTTAACAACCAATCAATTGATCAAAAGAACAATCACTCGACTATAACCAAAATAATCGATAGTTTTAGCCCTATACTAATAATGGATACTAATAATGACATTGGCAGACTTTCTTTTACTGCAAATATTCTTACTCAATCAATCAAGAGTTTGAAAATGACATCAAACACAATTAAAAATAGTACTATAAATGAAATTAATAGTTAAGTTTTGTGACTAAACTTGAAGATTTCTCATCTTTTTACTCATTTTGTGTGTTTGTGGAGCTAAAAATATAGAATCGTCCTCTCTCTCTCTCTCTCTCTCTCTATCTCTTTCTCTCTCGCTCATTCTCTCTTTCTGTCATTCTCTCTCTCACATTCTCTCTCTCACATTCTCTCTCTCTGTCATTCTCTCTCTGTCATTCTCTCTTTCTCTCTCATTCTCTCTCTATCTCTCATTCTCTCTCTCTCTCTGTCATTCTCTCTCTCTCTCTGTCATTCTCTCTCTCGCATTCTCTCTCTCTGTCATTCTCTATCTCTCATTCTCTCTCTCTCTCATTCTCTCTCTCTCACATTCTCTCTCTCACATTCTCTCTCTCACATTCTCTCTCTCTGTCATTCTCTCTCTGTCATTCTCTCTCTCTCATTCTCTCTTTCTCTCTCATTCTCTCTCTATCTCTCATTCTCTCTCTCTCTCTGTCATTCTCTCTCTCTCTCTGTCATTCTCTCTCTGTCATTCTCTCTCTCTGTCATTCTCTCTCTCTCATTCTCTCTCTCTCTCATTCTCTCTCTCTCATTCTCTCTCTCTCTCATTCTCTCTCTCTACAAAAAATACAAAAAAAAATTTACAAAAACCTGTGGGAAAAAGGCCAAAAAACCCCACATTTTCTTCTGTAAATAGAATCACTAGGATGGCGTAAAGTGGTGTCATCTTAGCTTCATCTGGGTCAAATTTAGTAAAAAATCTTATATTCACAGGTAATTCACATTTTTTAACAACCAATCAATTGATCAAAAGAACAATCACTCGACTATAACCAAAATAATCGATAGTTTTAGCCCTATACTAATAATGGATACTAATAATGACATTGACAGACTTTATTTTACCACAAATACTTGAAAACGACATCGAACACAATTAAAAATATTACTATAAATTAAATTAATTGTTAAGTTTTGTGACTAAACATGAAGATTTCTCATCTTTTTACTCATTTCGTGTGTTTGTGGCGCTAAAAATACAGAACTGTCCTCTATATTTCATGATAACTGCTCTGTCTAAGGCGCCGCTTATCGCACTCCAGCTACATCTGATCGTTTTCTTACAAATCTTCTATATCGTTTCTTGCCGTTCCCTTTGTTCTTTCTCGTCTCGCGTTTGTCGTATTTTCGCAGCGGGACAAACTCGCCTGCACTCGCCCCTCTCCTACACCTGATAACGTCTCAAATGTCTGTACTTCCCGGATGTTTTTGCCGCTCGTAGTAGATTTCCGCGGATAAGGACCACCTGTTTGGAGCCGGACAGCCCCTCGCGACGCTGCGTTTGTTTGGGCGCACGCCGGAGTTTAAAGGCGCTGGAGAAGAATAGAGCGTCGATTTGAATGAAGCTGAGCCTTTGAATGGACTGACAGCATCTATTTGAAGTCTGTATTGTGACTACGGCGAACACTGATACCGCTTTTATTTCACAAAAAAGGAGGAAAACGTTGATTATTGAGTCGCGGTTTGGACTAAGCTCTGTTGTGGCGTATATTAAGTCAAAACAAGCCGCATTTACTTCATGATCTTTTAACTCTGCAGCGATTAATTGGAATAATCGTGACTAGTCGACAATAGAAAATAACACTTTATAATAACTACACTCATTCCTGCCTCAGTAAAGCATGAACAAAGACATAATTCATAGCGAGCAAACAGTTTATTAAGAATAATTCAGGCTTAATAACTATTTAACTAATAATCAAACTCCAATTCCTAACCCTAACCGTAACCTTAACTTAAAGTGTGTATGACAGGTTTTTATGATTTTCTAATTTTGACTTTATTCAGTGTGTTAATACTTCGTGTAAATACAAATTATAGTTTTGCACCGATCAGGTCGCTGTTTGTGGAGAAAAGTTGAAAAATCTGTCGACAACTACAGGAAGTAAACAAATTGATGACATCACACTGGGGAGACAAAGGTCAGGCATAATTTACACAAAATAAACTACTTTTTTGACATTTTAAACTTTGATTCGACAAAATAAAAGTGTTCACATGCGTTATACTTTGTCAAATGAACAAAATCTGTGACATTAGACGAGTTTTGGCCAATGTACATTGTGGTTGCTATGGTAATTTCCTAGTGTGATGTCATACTTTACAACCAGGAAGTAAAATTTAAAGCCTAAAATATAGCTAAACTGGGATTAAATTTGTAAAGATTTTAGTAGAAATGTGAATATATTTATCTTAACTGCATTTTAGTTAAATGTGTATTTCAATCTGTCATGGGCACTTTAAATTAAGTAGTTACAAAGCCTGAATCATGCTTAATAAACTCATTGTTCATTATTAATTAAAGTGCGTATGACGGGTTTTTATGATTTTCTAATTTTGACTTTATTCAGTGTGTTAATACCTCTTGTGAATATAAATTATAGTTTTCACCAATCAGGTCACTATTTGTGGAGAAAAGTCGAAACATCTGTTGAAAATTACAGGAAGTAAACAAACTGATGACATCACACTGGGGAGACGAAGGATATGCATAATTTACACAAAATAAGATACCTTTTTGACATTTTAAACATTGATTCAACAAAATAAAGGTTCACGTGTGTTTCTCTTTGTCAAATGAACAAAATCTGTGACGTTAGCTGAGTTTTGGCCCAGTGTACAGTGTGGTTGCTATGGTGATTTCCTAGTGTGATGTCATACTTTACAACCAGGAAGTAAAATTAAAAACCTAAAAAGATAGCTAAACTGGGATAAAATGTGTGAAGATTCTAGCAGAAATTGAAATATATTTATCTGAACTGCATTTTAGTGAAATGAGTAGTTCAACCTGTCATGGGCCCTTTAAGTCTTTGTTCATGGTTTATTAAGGCTTATTAAGGTTTAGTTATTATAAAGTGGTACCAATAATTGTGGTCTTATACATTTTTCTCATAGGAATTCGGAAAAAAACAACAGTAACATATATATAAAATGTTTGAAAACTCGCTCAAATCAAATAAATAATCAAATAATCAGCCTGTGGTGAGTGATGAACCTATGATGGACCTATAATTTGATCTAAAATCTTCTACTGAAACGTTATAAACTGCTACGTTATCAAAACATGATGCAGAATTAAGTTTTATGTAGGTTTTTTGGGCTGAAAACAACCGCGTTATGCACTTTAGTTCCCACAGAGCTGGTTTGCCTCCGTCATGTTAATTAAACTCGTAAAATTTGAGTTTTTCTAAATCCTTACGGCAAAAATGAATGAGAAAAATGAATGAGAAATGGACAGGTGAGCTCCGTGGACTCTGAAGACCTTTTATAACAAAGACAGTGAAAATAACATCACATTTTTTGTTTATTTCTTTATTGTTTGGTCAAATATGCAATGTGCATCACAAGAAAATAAAATTAATATTTGTTATTTGACCAGGTATCTACCCTTCTGTCCAAATCTATACCACATTAATGGATCTTTATCAACAAAAATTGCATAATACTAGACAGAAAATGTATCAAATATTATCTATAATCTATTATATCTATTATTATCTATCTATGTGGCTTTTTTAACTAATTGCAACAGCCACATATTCCATTATAACTGCATAAACAATAGTTCTCACATGTCGATTTGTCACACATTGTTCCTAAAAATGTGCAGAGGGGATTTTGGATTTCTTATTTAGCTTTTGAGTCAACTGGATCTGACTGAAAATTGGCCTAAACATTCAAATTTCGCCTCATTCTTTTACTTAAAACTTTAATAAATCTGGTTTGGAATTAGATATCAACAAATCCTTCACTGCATTCTGTCAAAATCTTGTTAAAGGACCCATGACAGGTTGGACCACTCATTTATCTAAAATGCAGTTAAGATAAATATATTTCAAGTTTTGCTAAAATTCTTTACAAATGTTATCCCGGTTAAGCAGTTTTATACGTTTTAATTTCACTTCCTGGTTGTAAATAATGACATCACACTAGGACATTACCATAGCAACCACACTGTAAACTGGGCCAAAACTCATCTAACGTCATCAATTCTTTTACCTGACAAATAAAAATATATTTGAACTTATTTATTTAGTTGAATTAATGTTTAAACGGTCAAAAAAAGTAGTTTATTTTGTGTAAATCGTGTATAAAGTCTGCCTCCCCAGTGTGATGTCATCAGTTTGTTTACTTCCTGTAATTTTCAACATATTTTTCAACTTTTTTCCACAAACAGCGACCTGATTGGTGTAAAACTATTATATATATTTACAACAAGTATTAATACACGGAATAAAGTCAAAATTAGAAAATCAGAAAAACCTGTCAAACTCTTGTTAAGTTTGAGTTTAAGTAAATGTCATTGTACAGTTTGGTGTTGGAGATACTTTAAGACTGATCTTTATGCATTTTAAGAAAACTTTGAAGTTACAAAGTCCCAGAGAAATGTATGGATGAAGTGGATTAAATGAAAGAATAAAACGTCTTTAGGAGCAGATTGGAAAAGTTTGTTGTTTCCACATGAAAGTTGACATGTTGAGAGACTAAACTGACAAAAAAACATGAAATATCTTAATAAAATTTGCCGTCGGAATCAATTCTACTACTAATAATACTTTTTTGCTATTTATTATGAATGTCTGCTCTGCATCTACCTCCTCTAAAAAGACAGTTAACGTCGAAGTAAACATTTAAATCCCGTTTTTATATCTTTATTGTTCAGCATAAACGGAGCACGCTCTTGTAATTGGGGTGAAAGTTCGCCTTAAACTCAGATTTTATAGTTTTTATCTGTCTTTGTGATTCCTGTGGTATTTAGTGGCGCGTCGTAAACTCCGGCTTATCTCCAAACACCTGCCCGGAGTTGAGCAACACGTTTGGAGTAATTCACAAATGATACAAAGATCATAATAAAAGTTAATGAGTCACTCCGCGGTACAACGGTAAAGCAAAAACGGACAAATCTCGCGTGTCGTGTACAGACAACTTAAAGGGCGTATGACAGGTTTTTATGATTTTTCAATTTTGACTTTAATTGGTGTATTAATGCCTGATGAAAATATATATTACAGTTTTAAACCAATCTGGTATCAGTTTGTGGAGAAAAGCTGAAAAATGTGTTGGAAAATTACACGTAAACAGATTGATGACATCACACTAAGGAGACAAAGGCTGTAGCACAATTTACAAAAAGAAACTACTTTTTTTGACCCTTCAAACATTCATTTAAAAAAATAAAGACATTCATATATATTTTTATTTGTCAAGTAAAAAAATGACTGACATTAGATGAGTTTTGGCCCAGTGTACAGTGCGGCTGCTTCTTTATTTCCTAGTGTGATGTCATCATTTACAACCAGGAAGTGAATTTAAAAACATAAAAACCGGCTAAATTTGGATACATTTTGTAAAGAATTTATACAAAATTTTAAATATATTTAGCTTAACGGCATTTCAGTTCAATGAGGAGTCCAACCTGACACAGGCCCTTTAACAGGTTTTTATGATTTTCTTATTTTGACTTTATTCAGTGTATTAATACTTGTTATAAATATATTTAATAGTTTCACACCAATCGGGTCGCTGTTTGTGGAAATATAATATATGTTGAAAAATATGTTGAAAATTACAGGAAGTAAACAAACTAATGACATCACACTGGGGAGACAAACTTTATACATGATTTACACAAAATAAACTACTTTTTTGAGCATTTTAACTTTAATTCAACTAAATAAATAAGTTCATATATATTTTTATTTGTCAGGTAAAAGAACTGATGACATTAGATCAGTTTTAGCCCAGTTTACAGTGTGGTTGCTATGGTAATTTCCTAGTGTGATGTCATTATTTACAACCAGGAAGTGAAATTAAAACGTATAAAACTGCTAAACCGGGATAACATTTGTAAAGAATTTTAGCAAAACTTGAAATATGTTTATCTTAACTGCATTTTAGGTAAATGAGTGGTCCAACCTGTCATGGGCCCTTTAAAGTCTACATGACAGATTAGACCAGTGGTTCCCAAACTTTTTTGTCTCGAGTCCCCCCTAAACTTTGTCTCACACTCAAAGTACCCCTTGACCTCAGTTTACCCATTTATTAAGGCAAATAAATGGGTTTACTAGTCATATATTGTCAATGATTGCCATTCTATTTTTATTTTAATCATACTTATGGTCCAAGATACTGCACTCCTGTAGTAAAGGGACTTCTGGTTCGATGAAACCCCGTTCAGTCTCGCCGCTAAAACATTACATAAAGTAGATTAATATGTGTAAAATGTTTAATGAACACGAGCAACAACAAGTCACAACGCAACAATTTCCTGGAGCCTGAAAACGTCTTTTTAGTCCATGTAGAACTTATTTTCTGTTGAGCTCGTCTGCCCCGTGTAAACTACAACAAAAAAAAGATGGCGGCGCCCACAACAACTTACAGAAGGACAAAATGTGCTGTGATTTTATTTTCATCTTTTGTTTTTCTCTTTTCCTGTGGCTGCTTTATCTGTCTGTGTCATGAGCCTTGTTTTAAAAGTGTTGAAATTTTAGAAAACAAAACAAAACTGATTAAAATGGTTGAATTAAACCTCAGCTGTAACGTTGAAAGACATGTTTAAATACATTTTGTTTGGATTGAAATAATATCGTCTAACCATTGACCTTATTCTGCCCCGCCCACTTTTGTCATTTTTTGCACTTTTGTTGTAAAAGCACTTCCGTTTGACGAGAACTCCGTTAAAGCTAATGACGAACGAGGGAAAAGTCTCGCCGCTAAAATGTTACATAAAGTAGATTGATTTGTGTAAAATGTTTAATGAACACGAGCAACAACAAGTCACAACTCACCGATTTCCTGAGGCCTGAAAACGGCTTTTTAGTCCATGTAGAACTTATTTTCTGTTGAGCTCGTCTGCTCCGTGTGAACTACAACGGAAACAAGACGGCGGCGCGTAAGGCAACTTCTGGAATAAGGTGAATAGTTATCCAGACTGTGCAAAAAATATTGACTTATTAATTTTGGTCAATATAACCAATAACCATAATTGAAATCAAATCAAAAATACCTTGTAATTAAAAAAACAAACTACCGTAAACAAACTAAAATAAAGCAACTACCACATTGTGCTGAGAAATGATTACTTCAGTTGGTGTTACTTTTTGCAGTGATATTCCATTCCATTCCAACGTTCATTAGATCTACATTGGTCGTCAGCCATGTTGTTTCTTGCTGTAAACAACTCACAAATCCCTGTTGTTTCCTGTGTTTGTGCAGGGTGCCAGCGTCCCGTGGGTTTGTCTCGGGGAAAGGCCAAAGTGTGCTTCTACAGCGGCTGGTATTACTGCTCCAGCTGCCACCAGGACCAGACCTTCCTCATCCCCGCCAGACTGCTGCACAACTGGGACACAAGCAGGCACAAGGTGGGCCTCAGCGACACAGGACCGGGTCACTGACGCAGAGTAGCGGTTGTACTCGGAGCTCGGGCAGATGTTTTCTCCGAGTTTCTGCATTGGGGAAGTCGGGAAAAACTATGAGCAAAACATTATAGAGTACACAGCAAAAAATGTAAATCTATTCAAGCTTAAAATGGCTTGAATTGATCATTTTTTTCTGGATTTGAGAAGTTTTGACTCGATGAGATTTAATTGCTGATGTGATGCAGAATATTTCACGGGTTTCAAGGTATTTCTGACTGATCATACCATATTTTTTGCTTAAAATAAGAAAATACGTTTGTCAGTGGGGTAAGTAAAATGATCTTAACCCACTGACAGATAATTTGGATTGAAGTAAGAAATAATGTGTTGAAACAAGTCACAAACTTACAATGATCCATCAAATAAATAGTCTCCATTAAAGGGCCTATGACAGGTTGGACCACTCATGTTACTAAAATACAGTTAAGATAAATCTATTTAAAGTTTGGCAAAAAATAATTACAAATTTTATCATTTTAAGCCATTTTTTTAGTTTTGTAATATCACTTCCTGGTTGTAAATGATGACATCACGCTAGGAAATGAATCTGTTCACTGGGCTAAAACTCGGCTCATGTCAGAGGTTTTTCTGTCCGACAAATCAAAATATATGTGAACACCTTTATTTTGTTGAATTAATGTTTAATGGGTAAAATAAGTTGTTCATTTTGGGTAAATTAAGCAAAACCTTTGGATAGAATGAGTCTCCCTAGTGTGATGTCATCAATTTTTTACTTCCTGTAATTTCAAACAGATTTTTCAACTTTTCTCCACAAACCATGACTTGAATGGTGTAAAACAATATTTTTATGTACAGTACGTATTAACACACCAAATGAAATCAAAATAAAAAAAATGTTAAAACCTGTCATACGCACTTTAATCTTAACGAGTCAAAACGTCTGAAATTCAGATTAATATCCTGAAATCTAGACATTTTAACTCATCTAGAAATAAATGTTTTGCAGTGTATGTGCTGTAACGACTCAAATCCAACAATAAAACCCAAGAACTGTGCTAAAATCAAGCAAAATATGGAATAATTTAAGTTTATTTATTACCATCTCTCCTAATAAAGCTGAATAGTAAATAAAATATAGCATTCTAAATTTACATTGACATATTGAATTAAAATCAGCTGTAATATGTGTCAAAATCCATTAAAAAAACAGGAAATATGGTCTGATTTGTTAAAACCAGAATTTAGGGGCCCAGAATTGGACCCTTCCTATTCATTTGTATTAGAGGGGGCCCCATGTGAGGCTTCTTGCCCTGGGCCATCAAATTTCTGTTGACGGCCCTGCGCGTACGTAGAATTGGTTTGAAGTTGGAGTTGGCTTCCAGACAAACAGCGTACACACAATAAATATATAATGGTAATTATAAGGTTGTGAAGACAGTGCTCCAGTATTGATCAAAATGGGGAGAAAAAAAAACATGGAAAAAGAGCCTTTGCCTAAAACTTTACATTTGGAAAAAATCACACAGATGACCAACAAAACGTGCAAGTTACAGCTTATTTAGCAAACAAACAGCTCCTCTTAAAAGCGCTTTGTTTCAAACCTCGGCACCAGTTACCTTTGCCCAGATGGAAGAAGCTGAACCTCTTTGTGTAAATGGTGCGACACATCATTTACAAGCGCTGTGGGCAAGCGTCGGATCTGCCTCGAGCACAGACCCTCCGGATGCAGCTGCGTGGCTCTGATCACTTTACTACAGTGTTTTTCAACCTTTTTTGAGTCGCGGCACACTTATTTTGGTTGAAAAGATACCACGGCACACAACCTACTAAAACATTACCAAATCAGACCTTTTAGTTAAAAAAAAAAATGGATACATAATGTGCCAAATAATATCTGTGCCTCTGATAATTTATTTTTGGTGCAGAAGTATGTTCCGGACACTAGTATGGTAACTTTTCCAATTAAATCCATTTGTAAATAAAAATTGGCGCACTAGTGTTCCCCAGCACACTTGTTGAAAATCAAGGCTTTACTAGACCATTTGACAATTTGGGAAAGCTGATTTTTGTTTTATTTTTTTGTTTTTACATCAAGGAATGACTCACCCATTCACACACACATTCAACAAGGTGGGTTAAGTGTCTTGCCCAAGGACAGAACAGCAATATTCATCTGAGATCGTATCAGAGAAAACGACCTCTCTGCCAACTGCCCTACAGCCTTTAGACGTAGTTGTAGTTGTTTCGTGGTAGTTATGGTGTTAAAGATCGTGTTTTGTCCTCCAGGTGTCGAAGCAGGCGAAGGAGTTCCTGGAGTTCGTGTACGAGGAGCCTCTTCTGGACGTGCAGAGGCTGAACCCGTGTCTGTACGATCACTCGGAGGCTCTGAGCTCTGTGCTGAGGCTCCGGCAGCAGCTGCAGAGTCTCAGGGCTTATCTGTTCAACTGCAGGGCGAGTGTGGCCGAGGACCTGAGGAGGAGGTGAGGACCCGCTCGCTCTGAAACTCATGCACAGGGCACACTGTAGAGCTCCTGGGACTCATTTTGTTGAGGGGGCCATTACGACAGGCAAAAAAAACTGAAAATGAATGGCAACGAGCACGGAATTTAGCTTTGTCATTAAAATAAATGTATAAACTGTATCTATTAGCATTAGCATTAGCAGCTGTGGGGGACACTGTTCACTTGCGTCGCCCGATCTGATCACTGATTTCAATCCAAGCCAGGAATCAGATAAGATAATTAAATATGTGTCGCGCTAAATTGCTTTATTTCATAGAAGACTCACCTCTTTTCTGACTGAATATATCTGTATTTCTTTCCAAATATCTATTACATCAAGTGTTTTCTCATCAATAACACACCGAGCGCACACAGCTGCTCTGAAAAGTGCTGTTTTCTAAAAGGGCACAGCTCTTTAGGCTTTGATAAATTGTCTTTTCACATTGCTCCGTGTTATTTGACAGCGGGAGGCGTTCAGGAAGCATCGTAAGATTTAAACCCATCTAATCAAAGCACTCGCTGTAAATACACTGCAAAAAATGAACTTCTAGCTGAGTTCAAATGTCTAGATTTCAGGATAATAATCTAAATTTCAGACGTTTCGACTCGTTAAAATTAGTTCAGACTATTTATTTGATTATTTTTTACTAGATTATTTTACTTGTTCCAAATCGTTTTAACTTGTTTCAACACATTATTTCTTACTTCAATCCAAATGATCTGTCAGTGGGTTAAGATCATTTTACTTACCTTAATGACAAATATATTTTCTTACTTTAAGCAAAACTATCGCAGGATCAGTCAGAAATACCTTGAAACCAGTGAAATATTCTGTATCACATCTGCAATTAAATCTCATCGAGTCAAAACTACTAAAATCCAGATAAAAATGATAAATTCAAGCCATTTTAAGATTGAATAGATTTACATTTTAGATCATTTGGATTGAAGTAGAGCTGTAGTCGACTAAACAAATTCTTGGTCGACTAAAGACCTGCCCCATCGACCGATTAGTTGACTAAAAGTGGCAAAAATACATCAAAACTATGAAGTATCTCCATGTATCTGACCCAAACTGCACTCAAAAGACCGAAACCGCACAAGAGTTCATGCAAAAAATAACAATTTATACAGAAAAGTACAAGTAAACAATGTATTTATGTTAGAGACACAGACTTACTCCAAAATCTTCAGCTAACTCGCTCCAAATCTTGTCGTTTTTGCTGCATAAATTTGTTGAATGCAAATAAAATAAGTAGTCAACTAATAAAATCTTGGTCGACTAAGACAGTGGTTCTCAAAGTGGGGGTCGCGAGGGATGAACTGGGGGTTGCGAGATGATTCCAAGATCTAATTTTAATTATGTTTTATATTAAAAGCAGTATCGTTTTGTGAAATAAGGCCCAATAAGACTATAAACTATTCAAATAACCAGCATTAAACCTGATTTAACACACTGGGACACTTAAAACTATTACTACATTCATTTTCATTTCGCTTTGGGGTCCCGAGTTGGTTGCATGGCTAATATGGGGCTCCCGGCCAGAAAAGTTTGAGAACCACTGGACTAAGACACCATCGACCGAGTAATGGACTAAAGGACTAAAGCATTACAGCCCTAGATTGAAGTAAGAAATAATGTATTGAAACAAGTCCGAAATGGTTTGAAACAAGTAAAATAATCTAGTTCCATCAAATAAACAGTCTGCACTGATCTTAACAAGTCAAAAAATTCAGATTAAAATCCTAAACTCAAGACATTTGAACTCATCTAGAAGTTCATTTTCGCAGTGCAGCTCTCCTGTTGAGTTTGACACAGGTTTTTGAACTCGAAGCTGGTCCGTTTGTTTACACGTGTGCCCATAGTTCAGCTCCAGGGGCGTTTTCCGGTCCATTATCTCCTCTTTGAGCGCGTTCTCGTGGGAGGGCAGTGTTTACATCCAGCCTCTGTTTGAAAGAACCCTCAGCTGATAGATGCTCACTCTGGTCCCGCTCAGGTCAACGATTTATCTCCTCAAACCACCCAAAAGAGTAAAAAGAAAACTTCAGCTTTAAGGGTGCGCGATGTAACTTTTCTGGTGGAAGTTACGTCGCCCGCCGGTCTCCACGGAACGACTTTGGGCCGCAAGATGAGTCGCAGTCGAATCGAAAACGCAATTTTAATCGATTCAATTAGCAAATCGCAAAGGATGCATTGTTTGAAGTGCGATCATTTCCTCTACAAACCGCAATATTCTTTCTTATCCCGCAAAAAATCGTCTAACTTTGTGGTTTAGATCTGTACAAACCTGTTTTGGAATGCATTGTTTGTAAGTTATCTCTTGGACGTGTTTAAAATTTAAACTGTGAACAGAATACGGTCATTAAAACACAAATATAATCACAATTCTTGTCAGAAAAATTGCATTTCGATATTTTTTCTCAAATCATTCAGCTCTATTTCGACTGGTTCTTGTTGGAGCAGATCGGGACGGACCAAAAGTGTCTCCACTCCAAGGAAAAATATTCTGCTGTTAGCCTTTAAACATGCTCTTCAGTGCCTTAAAATTGCCATCTCGAGTAAAAAAAAAAAAAAAAAAGTTTCTTAATCATCCAATTACTTTTTTTTATGTCAGTCACCATGAAATGACTCTTACTGAGAGCATCCAGCCAGCAGATGGCGCCAGCACTATATACAATCTAGTGAAGTTAGCGCTGAAAAGACGTTATGATGTGGATTTGCTGCAGCTGTGGTCGTTTTTAGAGGCAGAAATGCTCAGAACGAGGTTAGAATCGGAATCAGAATAAGGTGCAACATAAAATAATGAATACAATATTAGCAAAATATATAAAAGAGCCATGCATAAGGTTAAGAATAAAATAAAATAGAATAGAATGGTACAGACTCAGACTATATACAGAAATGTACAGTTGATTTAAGGACTAAAAACAGCAGAAGATTCTCAGATAAGTGATGAAAATATGTCCTGGATCAAGGAAGTTCAGCAGGAAGTGTGTTTGACGCTGGAGGGGGAGGATTTTCTGATAAACATTCCTGTGTGTGTGATTGCAGCTGAATGTTACTTCATGTATGTTTTTGATGACAGAACATTGTAAGAACATGGTTTAAAGCTCAAAAAAGTCACTGTAGCAAAATATGTGTCCTTTGTCCTTTGGAAACTCACAAATGTGACATTTTTGTACTTACATATGTGTCATAAATGAGATCTGCAGATCTTCAACATTATTGTTGTCCCAAACAGAAACTGGTTTGCCGCCAGTGTTAACAAACATATAATACTCATGCAATACAGAACAATCTGTGGAGAGACACGAGTTTAATGCCGTTCTGTGGAGCATTCCAGGCAAAACAACAACATCCACTGAGACAACCAGCTGCCAGCTGACAACCAGTATTGTCATTTATATTTACATTTACATCATTTACAGACTCACTTTGTTAGAACTTCATATTTTGTCAATAACGTGTGGACTGTAACAATAGAGTGGCAGTAGTTTACAGCAAACAAACATCACTAAGTATCGAGTCTAGATACTAGATAACTAGATTTTGGACAAAACCGTGTTAAAAGGTTCCCCTCGCACATTTCTTTTGAGTGGACCTCTGCCTGTTGTGTTTACGTTGGTCCCATTAGCGCTCGGTGGACGGGGCTTTTCGCTCTAAACACTGAGGATTGATGAAGATCGTGGCACTAAAACCCTGGTCTCTGCATCAGTCACTTCACACACGAGTGCAGGCTGTGGTGCTTCAGGAGGCGCGGGGGCTTCGGGAGGCGCGGGGGGCTTCAGGAGGCGCGGGGGCTTCAGGAGGCGCAGGGGCTTCAGGAGGGAGGCGCGGGGGCTTCAAGAGACGCGGGGGCTTCAGGAGGCGGGGGGGGCTTCAGGAAGCGGGGGGAGCTTCAGGAGCGCGGGGGCTTCAAGAGACGCGGGGGCTTCAGGAGGGAGGCGCGGGGGCTTCAGGAGGCGCGGGGGCTTCGGGAGGCGCGGGGGCTTCAGGAGGCGCAGGGGCTTCTGGAGGTGGCTTCAGGAGGCACGGGGGGCTTCAGGAGGCGCTGGGGGCTTCAGGAGGCGCGGGGGCTTCAGGAGGCGCGGGGGCTTCAGGAGGCGCGGGGGCTTCAGGAGGCGCGGGGGGCTTCTGGAGGTGGCTTCAGGAGGCACGGGGGGCTTCAGGAGGAGCGGGGGCTTCAGGAGGCGCGGGGGGCTTCTGGAGGTGGCTTCAGGAGGCACGGGGGACTTCAGGAGGCGCGGGGGCTTCAGGAGGTGGCTTCAGGAGGCGCGGGGGCTTTAGTGGGCTTCAGGAGGCGCGGGGGCTTCAGGAGGCGGCTTCAAGAGGCACGGGGGGCTTCAGGAGGCACGGGGGCTTCAGGAGGCGTGGGGGGCTTCAGAAGGCGCGGGGGCTTCAGGAGGCGGGGGGGGCTTCAGAAGGCGCGGGGGCTTCAGGAGGCGCGGGGGGCTTCTGGAGGTGGCTTCAGGAGGCACGGGGGGCTTCAGGAGGCGCGGGGGCTTCGGGAGGCGCGGGGGCTTCAGGAGGCGCAGGGGGCTTCAGGAGGCGCGGGGGCTTCAGGAGGCGCGGGGGCTTCAGTGGGCTTCAGGAGGCGCGCACTGTATAGATGGGATTATTCATATCCATTTAGCCAAAAGCTGTATTGTTTTAATGTTAAAACCTTCACTTGGCTGCAGAAAAAGTGAAAATCTGCTGACTAGAGACTTCTGGATAGAGAATAACAACAAATAAAGTTTATATTCTATAAAATAGGGTACCACTTTATAATAACTACATTTTATTTTGCCTTAATAAAGCATTAACAACGACTTAATTAATAATGAATATATAGTTTATTCAACATGATTCAGGATTAGTAACTATTTAATTAAGGTTAAGATTAGGGTTAGGGTTAGAAATTAGGGTTAGAATATTTGAGTCATTCTTAATAAACTATTTGTTGATTATGAACTAAGTCTTTGTTCATATTTAATTAAGGCATGAATAAGTGTAGTTATTATAAAGTGTCACTTAAAATAGTTTATATTTTTGACATGTGGTTTAGGGTGTCTAGATAACAATGAACAATTATTAAAATAGTTAACAAGTGATTATTCTTCTGATAAATCGTTGCAGCCCTAACACAAACTGAAACAACAACATAACTGCCTGAATCGTCAGTGCACAGAAAACCAAAACACTTGTGTCTGGAGTGTTTGATAATAGTTTTAACAGCACTCTTTGTACGAGAAGGTTGTGCCACATCGTTAAGTCCTCTCCATCAGAGCTGTGTCCACACTTCTGACACTGAGTACATGAGTGTGAACACAGGAACAGAACTGCACCATAGGACCAAGACTGGAGCAGGACTGTCCTGGTTTGGTCCTGGTTTAGTCCTGGTTTAGTCCTGATGGAGACTTGGATTGTCCTGGTTTAGTCCTGATGGAGACTTGGGTTGGTCCTGATTGTAGTCCTGGTATAGTCCTGGTTTAGTCCTGGTTTAGTCCTGATGAAGACTTGGGTTGGTCCTGGTTTAGTCCTGGTTTAGTCCTGATGAAGACTTGGGTTGGTCCTGGTTTGGTCCTGGTTTAGTCCTGATGAAGACTTGGGTTGGTCCTGGTTTAGTCCTGGTTTAGTCCTGATGAAGACTTGGGTTGGTCCTGATTGTAGTCCTGGTTTAGTCCTGATGGAGACTTGGGTTGGTCCTGATTGTAGTCCTGGTTTAGTCCTGATGGAGACTTGGGTTGGTCCTGGTTTAGTCCTGGTATAGTCCTGATGGAGACTTGGGTTGGTCCTGGATTAGTCCTGATGGAGACTTGGGTTGGTCCTGATTGTTGTTCTGGTTTAGTCCTGATGAAGACTTGGATTGTCCTGGTTTAGTCCTGGTTTAGTCCTGATGAAGACTTGGGTTGGTCCTGGTTTAGTCCTGATGAAGACTTGGGTTGGTCCTGGTTTAGTCCCGATGAAGACTTGGGTTGGTCCTGATTGTAGTCCTGGTTTAGTCCTTATGGAGACTAGAGTGGTCCTCATTTGGTCCCGGTTTAGTCCCGATGAAGACTTGGGTTGGTCCTGATTGTAGTCCTGGTTTAGTCCTTATGGAGACTAGAGTGGTCCTCATTTGGTCCTGGTTTAGTCCTGATGGAGACTTGGGTGGTCCTGGTTTGGTCCTGGTTTAGTCCCTATGAAGACTTGGGTTGGTCCTGGTTTAGTCCTGATTGTTGTTCTGGTTTAGTTCTGATGAAGACTTGGGTTGGTCCTGGTTTAGTCCTGGTTTAGTCCTGATGAAGACTTGGGTTGGTCCTGGTTTAGTCCTGATGAAGACTTGGGTTGGTCCTGGTTTAGTCCTGATGAAGACTTGGGTTGGTCCTGGTTTAGTCCTGATGAAGACTTGGGTTGGACCTGGTTTAGTCCTGATGAAGACTTGGATTGGTCCTTGTTTGGTCCTGGTTTAGTCCTGATGGAGACTTGGGTTGGTCCTGGTTTAGTCCTGATGAAGACTTGGGTTGGTCCTGGTTTGGTCCTGGTTTAGTCCTGATGGAGACTTGGGTTGGTCCTGGTTTAGTCCTGGTATAGTCCTGATGAAGACTTGGGTTGGTCCTGGTTTAGTCCTGATGGAGACTTGGGTTGGTCCTGGTTTAGTTCTGATGAAGACTTGGGTTGGTCCTGGTTTAGTCCTGATGAAGACTTGGGTTGGTCCTGGTTTAGTTTTGATGAAGACTTGGCTTGGTCCTGGTTCGGTCCTGGTTTAGTCCTGATGGAGACTTGGGTTGGTCCTGGTTTAGTCCTGATGGAGACTTGGGTTGGTCCTGGTTTAGTCCTGATGAAGACTTGGGTTGGTCCTGCTTTAGTCCTGATGAAGACTTGGGTTGTTCCTGGTTTGGTCCTGATGAAGACTTGGGTTGGTCCTGGTTTAGTCCTGATGGAGACTTAGGTTGGTCCTGGTTTGGTCCTGATGAAGACTTGGGTTGGTCCTGGTTTAGTCCTGATGGAGACTTAGGTTGGTCCTGGTTTAGTTCTGATGAAGACTTGGGTTGGTCCTGGTTTAGTCCTGGTTTAGTCCTGATGAAGACTTGGGTTGGTCCTGGTTTAGTTTTGATGAAGACTTGGCTTGGTCCTGGTTCGGTCCTGGTTTAGTCCTGATGAAGACTTGGATTGTCCTGGTTTGGTCCTGGTTTGGTCCTGGTTTAGTCCTGGTTTAGTTCTGATGGAGACTTGGGTTGGTCCTGGTTTGGTCCTGGTTTAGTCCTGAGTAAACTACAGGAGAAGTTTAATAATGAATTAAATAATAAGGAATACATGCAGTTATTATAAATTGTTACCTGCATTGAGAAAACTGCTTTCCCTGTGACGTAAAATAGTTTCAATCTTATCTTTTATTGTCATATTTTTCTGTAGCGATCTATCACGATTCAAACTTTGACCTGCTTCGAGTTTAAATCCGTGCTCGAGATGTGCAGAGTGCCGCTCATGTTCGAGAGCTGAACAGGCGCCTCGGAGTGAGAGGACAAGCTGATAAAATACTACAGGACCTGGCAACGAACCAAGAGGCGTTCAAAGACACTCAACGCAACGACAAGTGGCCTGGGAAAACACGGGCCGACGGTACGCGAGCGAGACCATCTCCACGGAGCCCGAACGTGACAGTACGAGCCTGAAAACGCTCTCGGTGAAGCGGATTCTGCTCGATCCTGCTGCCGCGCCTCGTGTTTGAGTCGAGCGTTAGTCAGTGTACAAAAACACGCCTCTTTACGGATGGTTCATAAAATCCTCAATAAAACTGCGCCTGCACCATTAAAACAATTCATTCAGTTCACATCAGCAACGACCTCCAGAGCGACACGGGCCTCCACCAGGGGGCAGTGCACCATCCCACAGAAAAAAACTACATTTGCACAATCAGCTTTTTCATACAACGCAATAAAAGAATGGAACCATCTCCCAAGTGAAATAAAAATCAAGCGAACTATGTTTCATTTTCCAAAGAACTCAAACAATGGCTACTGACCAATCAAACTTGTGAACATTAATATAATTCTCAGTGACTGTATGGATATGTTCGCTGTCTAACGCAAACCGGCTCTTTACACAGCAAAAATGTAAATCTATCCAAGCTTAAAATGGCTTGAATAGATCATTTTTATCTGGATTTGAGTTGTTTTGACTCGAATATTGCAGAATATTTCACTGGTTTCAAGGTATTTTTGACTGATCCTGCGATAATTTTGCTTAAAATAAGAAAATATATTTGTCAGTTTGATAAGTAAAATTATCTTAACCCACTGACAGATCATTTGGATTGAAGTAGATAAGATAAGATAAGATAAGAGATCCTTTATTTGTCAGCGCAGATATCGGGGCTTTAAAACGGCTTTTTCATTACTTTACACAGACTTTTAACTGACAAAGACCTTAATCCATTTTTTTCAAACCTTTTTGTTTCATGGCACACTTTTTTGGGTTGAAAATACTGTATTCAGCGGCACCCTACGTACTAAAATATTATGAAATCACAACATTTAAAGGAAAAAAGTGGTATTTAATGTAGAAAATGTCGTCCGTGGGAGTGCCACTGTGTCTGGTTCTTTCATTTTTGCCTTGGTGATTGTTTTGCTTTATTTTTTATTTTAAAAAAGTTAGTCCGGACTCTCCAAAATGGCAAATATTTCAACTAAATCTATGAATCTGACAGTGTTTCAAGGCACATCTGGCATTAGAGAATTGACCGAATCGTAAGAAAAAGTGCAAATAGTAAAAAGAAAATGGAGGCGCCCACATTGGTTTTTTGATCACATTTGTTGGAAAAGAAAATGAGACATGAATTTATTTGTTTTTCAGCTTGTTTTAGTTACTTTTTAAAAGACAAATATTATGCTATAGTGACTTTTTTTTTAGCTTTTAACCCTGTTCTAACAATGTTCTGTCATCAAAAACATAACAGGAGTTGCATTTAGCTTCATTCACGCTGTTTTGAAGAATGTTGGTTAGAAAATCCTTTCTCTCCGACCGTCACAAACACTCCCTGCTGAACTCCCTCGATCGCTGAAGTTTTTTTCGATTTTATACGTCGTTATACGTCCTTAAATCGTTGCTCAAGCGTTCTGAGAATTTCTGCCTCTAAACACGATCGCTACAACTGCTAGCCTGTTTAGCTTCTCACGCTGTCCCTGAAGTATTAACATAATTGTGTAGGCACTATGCAGCCAGTAGATGGCGCCTAAACTCAGTAAGTGCCAGGGCAAACAGCAAAGCAACAGATGTTCATTTAGTTCCAAACATGAGATGCCAAATTTAAGGCCCTCAAGAGCATGTTTAAAAGCTAATAACAGTTCAAAAATGCATAATATTTTTCCTTTAAAACATTGAGCTTCAACTGTGTTCACTACTGCCCCCAGTGGTCAGCTTATGTACAGCCCTGTTGCTACACATTCATAAGCCGTGAGCAGAAAAATCATATAAACGGACCGAATAACAGATGAAACAACAGAGGAGGGACAGAAGCCTCGGTGTATCTGTGCGTCTCAAATGTAGAGCGTAAATTATCCCTAAAATCGCTCTAAATGATCCCACTTTATCACCATCAGCCTGTTTAAAGTTATTTCATAATTACTGGAAAGTCGCTGGCTTTGATGTATTAAGTTATTAATAGCTCCATTACAGTTAAACATTACTCACAGAAAAACTCAAATAAAAGTGCACGAGTCCAGACCTGCCGCCCCGAGTCCAAGTCACGATTCAAGACCATCAATTAAACAGGCTGCTACTTTGAAGAACCGTCTTTTTATTTATTTTTTTAAGCAGCATACATTAATTGTGGGCTTCCTCTGCTCCTGACACGTTGCTCTGAAGTTCTGATTCTCTGGTTCTGGGTCAAATGCAGAAGATAACGCCTAATATAGAGACAATAAAGCCGTCAAATACCAAAAAATAAATAAAATATCGCTAAGCCTGAACCTGATGATGAATGCGCCATACACTGCTACATTCTGAACCTGTTTGTCTTCTGCAGGATCTCTCCTCGTGAATATCTTCTGCAGCACATCCACCTGTACTCGCTGGCCGATCTGCAGCAGGTAACTACAACTTAACCTGCCACAAACCTGCTCTTTAGAAAGTATTTATTGACTGTTTACGAGGATCCATAGAAACACTCCAATGTCAAGGAGAATAGGTTGAGTTTATGGGCTTAATTCATCCGTTTAAATGATATAAAAGCAGTATTGCATTATTATACTTGTAAGATTTGGAGTCTTAATAGAAAATGGATTAGATTCTTGTCTCAAAAATGTGGGTTGTTGGCGAGACAGAGACAAAGATTAAACCATTTTAGCAACAACGACGAGCTGCGATTTATATCAAGCGCGTCTGATATTTTGGAGTGTTGGTCTCAGAAAGAGTAGGGCTGTAGACTGAAGACCTGCCTTATCGACCGAATAATCGACTAAAAAGGGGTGTGGCAAAAGTATCTCAAAACTATAAAGTATTCCCACGGATCTGACCCAAACTGCACTCAAAAGAACACAACTGCACAGGACTATTTTTACAGGTAAGAACTAGAAAGCTGTGTGTTTATATGTTGAACTCCAAAATCTTCAGCTAACTCACTCCGTATCTTCTCGTTTTGCTGTTGTTTTTGCCATAAAAATCCTTTAAATTTACATAAAATAATTAGTCGACCGATAAAAACGTTGTTGACTAAGCCACCATCGGCCGATTAATCGATTAAACGACTAAAGGTTTACAGCCCAAAGAGTGAGATGTCCTTTCGCTGTGACTGTTTACAAGGATCCATAAAAACACTTCAGTGTCAAGGAGAATATGTTGAGTTTATGGACATAATTAATACATTTAAATGATATAAAAATATATAAAAAGAGCCTAAATATAATTTATTGAAAATAGATTAGATCAGTAATTGAGGGGAAAGTCTTGTCTCAAACAAAAACGAACAAAGATTAAACCATTTTAGAAATAACGACAAGCTGCGATTTATATCAAGAGCGTCTGATATTTTGGAGTCTTGGTCACAGAGTGAGTAGCAGTAGTCGACTAAAAAAATTCTTGGTCGACTAAAGACCTGCCTTATCGACTGATTAATTGACTAAAAAGGGGTGTGGCAAAAGTATCTCAAAACTATAAAGTATTTCCACGGATCTGAACCAAACTGCACTCAAAAGAACACACAGGATGCACAGGACTGTTTTTACAGATAAGAACTAGAAAACTGTGTATTTATATGTTGAACTCCAAAATCTACAGCTAACTCATTCCATATCTTCTTGTTTTTGCCATAAAAATCCTTTAAATTTAAATAAAATAATTAGTCGACCGATAAAAACGTGGTTGACTAAGCCACCATCGGCCGATTAATCGATAAAACGACTAAAGGTTTACAGCCCTAAGAGTGAGACGTCCTTTCACTGAGTCTATGATCAAACTGTTAACTGTAAACACAAACATGTGACCAACGGAAAACACAAACACATTTCTCTTCCCTTTTAAAAACTATTGTTAACACAAATCACTGCTAGCATGTTGTGCTAGCTTCAGCTAACTAATACAACTACAGTGAGTTCCCCACGTGGAGCCCAGAGCCTGATCTTCACTCAAACTTATGTCGATTGATCGTGTGAACAATCGCAGTGACGACCTCTCATGCAATTTAAATTCCTCATGTTTTGTGACATCAATAACTTTTATAAAATGAAAGAAATTGTGCCGTTATTGTGTGCAACATTGGAAGCAAATCAATAATTTCTCCTGGAAACAAACTTTTCTGTTACAAGATGCACTTATCAGATTAGATCAGATGTTTTAGGAACATAAGAGCAACCGAAATATTGTGCTATTGCAGTGGTTCTCAAACTAGGGATCGGGACCCCAATGGGGGTCGCGAAATGATTTCTGGGGGTCCTCAAATGATGAGGAAATATTGATACAATAGTCTTAAACAAGGCTGGACACCTTCAAATGCAGTGGCAAATGTAGATTCCTGTTTGTCGGCCGATCAAAGTCATTTTTCTAAGTCTATATTCTCAAAATAAAGTCAAACATTAGATATAAGGCTAATTTATCACTTTGCATGTCGTCTATATTTTGTGTTTGGGGGTCGCAAATGTGAACTATTGTTATACTGGCGGTCGCGACTGAAAAAGTCTGAGAACCACTGTCCTATTGTATCGTTACGTCTCACAATAATACTGTGGTCTGTTGGATTACAAGCTTCTTTGCTTAAATGCATCGTTTTGTTGCAGAAACCGCTAAAAACACTTGGAACTACATAGACCATGATCCTTTGCGCTATGTCAGTGTTAACAACATGAAGACAACGGTTATTTAGCACTTTTATATCCCGATTATGACAATCCATTTAATAGAAATGTGTTGAAAGATGTCTTCAGACATGTTAGTGGAGGTTGAAATTTTCAGAACGATGTGACATTTCTGTCAAATAAATGACAAAAGTGCTGAACTATCTCTATACATACCTTTATTCGAAGTGTACAACATTGTAAGCAGCTCTTTTCGTTGCATTTTTCACTGTAAATAATATACTCAATAGAAGGAAAAAGCAGAATATGAAGAGTTGTGTTTGCCTCTCAGTGAATATCGCACAGTGACATGAATAATAATCGCACTGTGAGATTTCCGTGTCGTTACGTCCCTAATAGGTTACATAATGCTTCTTTAAACAGTAGCTGCCCCTGCCCCGTGTGTCCCTGAGCAGAGGGTCCGGACCAGAGGGGAGCCCCCAAACCCCTCTGAAAAGTCCATTGTTTGGGTTTTTGTGCGCGGCTGTCCCGGCCCCTCCCCCCGGGCCCCGCCGCTCCCCTCCGCGGCGCACTAATTGGACGCATTGAGAGGCAGCAGGCGGGAAAACAAAGCGTGACATCCTCAACGTCCCATTCACGGAGCGGCCTCCTGCGACACGCTCTCGAACGGGCCCCGTCCCGCTCGGCCCCTGAGCGAGTCGTCGGAGCGAAGGGCCAGAAATGTGCTCGAGGGAAAGGACTGTTACTGCGGAATAATGTTACTGTGGGAGAAGTCAAGAAGTATGTCATAGTTAGTGGAGTATTTGGTGAAGAACTGTAACATTAAAGGGTCTGTGTTCATTGGCGGATCGAGGAATTTGAGGGCCCAAGGTAAAAATAAGTACAGGCCCCTCCTCATCAAGTGTTTTTCTATCATTTCTTGAATTGTTTTGTGTTGTTTTTATTATTACTTATTACTTTTTTTACTAGTTAATTTGTGCAACATCTACATGTTGACATAAGACAGAAGAATATTCTCTTATCTGTCTCTTCTCTTTACACTTCCTCTATAATCTGTTTTGTCTGATATGCTCCTCTCTCTCTTTCTCCCCCCTTCATTTTTGTCCCTCACTTTGTCTCTCTCTTTTACCCTCTCTCGTCCCCTCATTTTTGTCTCTCTCCTTTCTCTCTCTCCCTGTTCTCCTCTCTCTCCTCTCCTCATTTTTGTCTCTCTCCCTCTCTTTTCCCCTGTCTTCTCCCCTCATTTTCGTCTCTCCCCTTTCTCTCTGTGTCTGTTCTCCTCATTTTTGTCTCTCTCCCTTTCTTTTCCCCTCTCTCCTCCCCTCAGTTTTCTCTCTCCTTTCTGTGTTCCTCTCTCTTTTACCCTCTCTTCCCCCCTTTTTTTCCCTCTACTTTGTCTCTCCCTCTCTCTTTTCCCCCTTTTTTCCCTCTACTTTGTCTCTCCCTCTCTCTTTTCCCCTCTCTCCTCCACTTGTTTTTGTCCCTCTCCCTCTCTTTTCCCCTCCCTCCTCCCCTCATTTTTGCCTCTCCTTTCTCTCTCTCCCTCCCCCTCTCTCCCCTCCCTTCATTTTTGTCTCACTCCTTTCTCTCCCTCTTTTTCCCCTCTCTCCTCACCTCTTTTTTGTCTCTCTCCTCCATCCCTCTCTGTTCTTTCTTCCTCCCCCTCTCTCTTCCTCCCACACTCCCCTCTCTCCCTCTCCCCTCTCTTTTTTCCCCTTTATCCTCCCCTCATTTTTGTTTTTCTCTCTCTCCCTCTCACTTTTCCCCTTTCTCCTCCCCTCATTTTTGTCTCTCTCCTTGTCTCTCTCCCTCTCTCTTATACCCTAATTTGTGTTCCTTTCTTTGTCCCTCTACCTCTCTCATTCCCCCTCTCTCCTCTTTTTGTCTCTCTCCCTCTCTCTTTTCCTCTTTCCTCTCCCCTCACTTTCTCTCCTCTCTCTCTCTCTCTCTCTCTTTTCCCCTCTGTCCTCCCCTCTTTCTTGTCTCTCCCCTCTCATTTCTCTCTCCTCCACCCCTCTCTGCTCTCTCTCCCTCCCCCTCTCACCCCTGCCTTCATTTTTGTCTCACTCCTTTCTCTCCCTCTTTTCCCCCTCTCTCCTCCCCTCTTTCTTGTCTCTCTCCTCCATTCATCTCTGTTCTTTCTTCCTCCCCCTCTCTCTCCCTCACACACTCCATTCTCTCCCTCTCCCCTCTCTCCTCCCCTAATTTTTGTCTCTCTCCCTCTCTCTTTTCCCCTTTATCCTCCCCTATTTTTTGTCTTTCTCTTTCTCCCTCTCTCTTTTCCCCTTTATCCTCCCCTAATTTTTGTCTTTCTCTTTCTCCCTCTCTCTTTTCCCCTTTATCCTCCCCTCATTTTTGTCTTTCTCTTTCTCCCTCTCTCTTTTCCCCTTTATCCTCCCCTAATTTTTGCCCCTGTCTTTGTCCCCCTCCCTCTCTCATTCCCCCTCTCTCCTCTCTTCATTTTTGTCTCTCTCCCTCTCTCTTATACCCTAATTTTTATCCCTTTTTTTGTCCCTCTCTCATTTCCCCTCTCTCCTCTCTTCATTTTTGTCTCTCTCCCTCTCTCTTTTTCCTCTTTCCTCTCCCCTCTCTTTCTCTCCTCTCTCTCTTTTTTCCCCTCCCTCCTCCCCTCTTTCTTGTCTCTCTCCTTGTCTCTTTTCCTCTTTCCTCTCACCTCTCTTTCTCTTTCCCCTCTCTCCTCCCCTCTTTCTTACCTCTCCCCTCTCTTCATTTTTGTCCCCCTCCCTCTCTCATTTCCCCTCTCTCTTCATTTTTGTCTCTCTCCCTCTCTCTTTTCTTCTTTCCTCTCCCCTCACTTTCTCTCATCTCTTTCTTTTTCCCCTCCCTCCTCCCCTCTCTCTTGCCTCTCCTCCCCTCATTTCCTCTCTCTCCTCTCTTCATTTTTGTCTCTCTCCTTGTCTTTCTCTATTCCCCTTTCTCCTCCCCTCTCTCTTGCCTCTCCCCTCTCATTTCTCTCTCCTCCATCCCTCTCTGCTCTCTCTTCCTCCCCCTCTCTCTTGCCTCTCGCCTCTCATTTCTCTCTCCTCCATCCCTCTCTGCCCTCTCTCTCCCTCTCCCTCCCACACGCCCCTCTCTCCCTCCTCTTGTCCTCTAATTGGTTTTCCATATTAACAAGGCCGGTCTTTGCGTCAGTCGTGAATAAAACGGCGCTCTTAATCATCTCGGCTCTTTCTGTGAGGCTCCGGGGTCAGCGGAGGCCAAACTCTAACCACATGTGTTTGTCCCGACACACATTGTACCAGTTTTTTTCTTTCACAAAGCCACATTATAGTTTGAATGGACAAATATACCAAGCGTTTCTGCAGTGACACAGCAAACGCACCTGTGGCTACTTTTGTGTTAGAATCAGGTCTGATTTAGTCCAGGTCTCATTTGGGTTAAAGGGCCCATGACAGGTTGAAGTACTCCTTTTACTAAAACACAGTTAAGATAATTATATTCAAGATTCTGCTAAAAACAAAACAATTTTTATCCCAATTTGGCAGGTTTTTAGGTTTAAATTTTGACTTCCTGGTTGTAAATCATGACATCACACTGGGAAATTCTGTAACTGTTGCCTAGAAACCATGTTGTGCACTGGGTGAAAACTCCTCAAATGTCAAAAAAAATGATTATTTGACAAATAAAAACACATAGGAACGCCTTTATTTTGATGAATTAATGTTTGAAGGATCAGAAAAATGTGTTTCTTGATTGTAAATTGTCCCTGCTGAGTCTCCCTAGTGTGATGTCATCGTGTTTGGAACTCTGCTCTACTTCCTGTAAATTTCAACATATTGTTAAACTTTTCTTCACAAACTGACACCCGATTGGTGTAAAACTATCATTTAGATTCACAACAGGTTTTATTCCACCAAATAAAGTTGAAACTAG
The DNA here is from genome assembly GCA_019453435.1 of Rhinogobius similis. NCBI lineage: Eukaryota > Metazoa > Chordata > Actinopteri > Gobiiformes > Gobiidae > Rhinogobius > Rhinogobius similis. The sequence goes on from CM033633.1 coordinate 7,266,363, forward strand.
AAAATCATAAAAACCTGCCATACGCACTTTAAGGCCAGGATTCAGAACGGGTTTAGGCTTTAATGAAAACAGGAGAGATAATGTGGATTTAAAGGTGCATTTATTAACTTTTCAGACCAGAATTTCCAAAAAGAAGAAGACTCAGAATCAGCAGGACGCCCTGTGAAATGAAAGTGACCGTAGTGATGCTTTAAGTGGCACAGCGTGTTAAAAAAAGTGTTGTTTAGACTAGTGTTTTTCAACCTTTTTTGGCACATGGCACACTTTTTTGGTTGAAAATATTCCGCGGCACACCATCTACGAAAACAATATCAAATCACCATTTAGAAAAAAAACAAAAACGTGTTATTTACGTTGCAGATATTTTTATCCCAGTTTGGCAGGTTTTTAGGTTTAAATGTTTACTTCCTGGTTGTAAATGATGACATCACACGGGGGAATTCTGTAACTGTTGCCTAGAAACCATGTTGTACACTGGGTCAAAACTCCTCGAATGTCAAAAAAATGATAGTTTGACAAATAAAAACATATAGGAACGCCTTTATATTGATGAATTAATGTTTAGGATCAGATGTATGTGTTTCTTGATTGTAAATTGTCCCTGGTGTGTCTCCCTAGTGTGATGTCATCGTGTTTTGGAACTCTGCTCTACTTCCTGTAAATTTCAACTTATTTTTCAACTCTTCTTCACAAACTGACACCCGATTGGTGTAAAACTATCATTTAGATTCACAACAGGTTTTATTCCACCAAATAAAGTCAAAACTAGGAAATCATAAAAACCTGCCATACGCACTTTAAAAACAAAATGTCCTTTGTCAAAACAGTAACATCTCCATGGAGACAAGCAGAAAAGTTACATAGTGCACCTTTAAAGTCAGCAGTTAAGATTTTGTAAGGTTCAGATTTAGATATTCTATTGGTTTAGTTCTGGGTAAAGTCTAGTTTTGTCTTGGTTTAGACCTTTAGTCCTGGATTGAATTCAGTTTACGTTGTTTAACTCTGTCAGACCTGGTTTAGCTCTGGGTTGAGACCACTTTCAGACCAGGTTAAGTTCTCGTTTGGTCCTGAATCCGAGCAGAATGAGTCTTGTTTCATTCATTCTTCCTCTGTCTCTCTTGTCGGTCCATGTGGCTTCAGTCTTGTTTGGTCCTGGTTTTGTCTGGAGTCGGGATCAGGACGTGGGGCTGGACTTGGACCTCTTAAAGACCCGTTTTAGAGGATTAAACCTTTTTTAGACACAAAAACCTGAAAGGGAGGAGGCGGGGCCAAAGCGTGTGTCGACAACTCGTTTTAACAAGTCAAAACCGGGTCTAATCCAATTTACTCTGTGCTTTTGTCAACGCGGCTTTGGAACAACTCACAGGAGAATTAATTGTTTTATTTTTAGATGTATAGGATGGTAAAACGAAGGGGAAAAAACATTCAAGTGGCAGATGTCAAAAAGGGATCTATTTTTTATTACAACTTGGCAAACGATACTGGATTAAGGAGAAACCTGCCAACGGGACGATAAACCGGGACAAGGGGGGCCTTTTTACTCTCCCACACCTGCCATTCTGTCCTGAAGGAGTCAGACTGCAGATGGCGCTGTCGTCCTGCCTCCAACGATAGGAAAAAAGCGCCAAAACTTGTGTAAATCAGCTGACAAAACACGTCACAGCAACATCGAGAGACAAAACTCAAAATTGTCAGGTAAACGAAACAAAGTCTGGTCTGAAAAACGGACCTAAAAAAAAATAACTTCTTTGAACTATCCGTAATTGCAAGTGAAATGTGAAGCGTGATTAAAAAAAAGCAACAAAACTAGGTCTAGACAGAATAAAGTGGACAGGACTGCAATGATTAATCGACTAATTGTGACTAGTCGACTATAAAAAGTAAATAATAACTGATAATCGTTAACTGGACAATTCACATTACTCCTGAAGTTGCCGTACGCGCCGCCGTCTTGTTTCCGTTGTAGTTTACATGGAGCAGACGAGCTCAACAGAAAATAAGTTCTACATGGACTAAAAAGACGTTTTCAGGAAATCGTTGCGTTGTTGACTTGTTGTTGCTCGTGTTCAATAAACATTTTACACAAATCAATCTACTTTATGTAACATTTTAGCGGTGAGACTTTTCCCTCGTTCATCATTAGCTTTAACGGAGTTCTCGTCAAACGGAAGTGCGTTTACAACAAAAGTGCAAAAAACTTCAAAAGTGAGCGGGGCAGAATAAGGTCAATACAGACTCTAAAATACATGTCAAAAAACTTTTTATAACAAAGACATTTAGGCCTGTCACAATAACATTTTGACATAAAATATTTTGCTACAGAAATATTACGATTAACAATAATTTTGAAACTACCTTGTGTCAGTGACACTATAACCTTAAAGCAGGATTATTCCAGTAAACCCTTTTCTAAACATATTGCAACAAATAAATTGCAGAATTAAACATGCGTAGTATGACAGAGTTTTAGGATTTTCTAATTTTGACTTTATTTAGTGTATTAATACCTCTTGTAAATATAAATTATAGTTTTGCACCAGTCACGTTGCTGTTTGTGGAGAAAAATTGATTAAAATATAATTAATTAAAATAAATAAACTCAAAAAATATTTCTGACTAGTCGACTACTTAAATAATTGCCCTAAAGTGGCTCCAAATCAGAACAAACACGGGTCTCGTCCAGGACTAAACCCGGTCTAACGCTGGTCTAACCTTCATCCAAACACCACATTTGTGCCTTTTTGTCCACATTCCGTCCGTTTTGTCCTCTGACCGTCGCCCCCTGCAGCCAGAGCCCACCGTCAGAGCTTTAGAAAACCGACCAAGCATCGACACTGAGTGCACTTCACTGCAGCTTTGTCTAAACCAGAGGAAGGAAAAGTGAAGAAAAGAGAACAATAAAGTGGTGTCTGGCTTAGTTTAAAACGTGATCATGACGTCAAAGCTTGTGTTTGCAGGACTGGGATTGTTTGACGTTTTTAAACCAGTAGGAGCTGCGCTTATTAGACAGCTACCTACTGTAAATAAGAGTGTGCACTTTATACTTTATATTGTATTTTTATTACCATGTTTAGTCATTATTTATCCTATTTTTATTGCATGCGCCTATTTCTTGTTGCAACATTGGAATTTCCCCATTGTGGGACAAATAAAGGATCTCTTATCTTATCTTATCTTATTGAGAATTATTGTGATGCTTTTTGACAGATTTTTTCAATTAAAACAAACACGTTCAAGTCAAAATAAAAACATAAAAGAGACTAAACTAAACTAAAATCAAGGCTAAATTAGACTGAATAAAGAAATGAATGAATAATGTGGGTGCACGGTGGCAGAGCGGCTAGAGCTTCTGCCTCTCAATAAGGAGATCGTGGGTTCGAATCCCAGACCACCCCAACATCGTGGTTTCGAATTCTGAACCACCCTAACATCACACGATCTCTCTGGGTGGAGTCTGCATGTCCTCCCCGTGTTACCGTGGGTTCTCTCCGGGTTCTCCGGCTCCTCCCACCGTCCAAAGACATGACTGTGTAGGTTAATTGACAACTCTAAATTGTCCCTAGTGAATGAATGTGAGAGTGAATGGTTGTCTGTCCTAGTCTGTCTCTCTGTGTCAGCCCTGCGACGAGTTGGCCACATAGACATAAAAATAGTGGACAGACTGTCGTCACTCCGCCCCATTCATGAAAATGCGGCTCAGTCATGGAGAATTCAAAATGGCCGCGGGTTAGCCCCCACCACTCCCCCCTCGGTGGGGAGGCGGGGAGAGGCCGAATTTGGGGCGGCCTTTTGCTGACGTACTGCCGTCGTAGCCTCTATAGTTACCGCCCACTCGTAGGTGTTTGGCTGCGCCGTGACATTTCCGGCGCGTAAAGCCCGCCTTCCTCATTAGATATTCAAGAACTTTAAAAAATCACAGCGGCTAAACCAGCCTGGTTCAAAAAAATTCACCCCCCTCAGCGTTGTCACAGAGCCGTAAGCTAACGTTTGAGACCAAAGCCGTATTTTGAGCCAGGCTCTAAAGTAGGTTTTGAAACGTCTAACTCCCCATTGACTTGCATTGAATAATTCTACTTCCGCAGCCAGCCCCTAGCGGTCAGCACCAGATTGCAAACATGGCAGCCTACAGTCGGCGGCTCAATTTGAGCGCGGTAGCCTCGCCCACTGGTTGGCCACTGTCCAGGGTGTACCCCGCCTAAGGCCCAAAGTCACTGGGATAGGCTCCAGTCACCCACGACCCCTAACGGGAATAAGCGGTAGAAAATGAATGAATGAATGAATGAATAATGTCAGCCTTTTCCTTTTTTTAATACTTATAATTTAAACATTTTTTAACACAGAACAAAAACACACAAAACGAACACACCCAGAAGAGAAATAAAAATACAAAATTGAAAAGGCATCCAGAGGAAATCTTTTAAACTGTGGCACACATAGTTCTAAACAGTCTTCAAAGTCTTTCAGATTTGTCAGTTTTCTTGTCAAGTCTTTTCCATTGTCTGTATGTCAATTACAACAGTGTTTCCCAACCAGGGGTACGGGGACCTCAAGGAACTTGAGGAATTACCAGGGGGCACTTGGAATGGTTTCAATGATGATGAAATGTACTTTTATCTGTTAAAAAAAGTGATTAGTTGTGCATTTAGCATCTCTTTGGAGTATCTTGGACCATAAATATAATTAAAACGATACATATAATAGTAATAACTGACTACATTCCACTAGTAAACCCATTTATTTGTCGGAAACTCAAATTAAGGGTTACTCTGAGTGGGACACGAAACTTAGGGGGTCCTTGAGACAAAAAAGGTTGGGAACCACTGAATTACAATATCAGTCAAGTAAGCCTTTTTTCAATGTTTTAATTTCAAAAACAGTAGATTTTCTTCTGATCGGATCAAAACCTTGGTGTCATTACGATGTATTTAGTTTGCTGAGATGTCAATTATCACGTCAACCAGTTTGGCGATATTGACTCTTTTGTGACATAATGTGGAGCCTTTTTAGTAAACATGTTACAGTTATTACATTTAAGGTGATAAATAAGGTGAATATCAAGTCATCTTTGGATCATCTGATGTTCAACTGGAAACTATTGCTTCAACTCTAAAACATTTGCCTTATGCACTGCACAATAATCGGCCACTGCGTTTGAGATTTCCAGCACATACAAGATTCCAAACTTATAGGTGAAAAAATATTAAAGGACACATTATGAAAATTTGACTTTTTTTGACCCATTAACCATGTCATAACATTGTTCCCTCATTAAAAACACACCTGGAGTTGTGTTTAGCTTCATTCACACTTTTTTCATGAATACAGTTTATGAGCTTGTCTTCTCTGCTCCTTCTCTGAGCCTCACAAAAACAGTCGGTTTCAATTTTCCTTGATTTGTGCTGTCAAAATTAGACATCCAGAGGTCTCCTGTGCTGTTCTTCTTTCCATAAATCATCACCTGACTGGTTTCTGCCTTAAATCACGTTTATTACACCTGCGTGCTTACGTTGGTATGTCAAGGCAAGCTAGCTTTTGTCTAGTTCCCCATGGTAATTCCCTCTACAGCCAGTAGATGGAGTGCTAATTCATAACTTCTAAAACACAACAGGCACAAGAGCAGGTTTAAACAACAGAATTAATGCAGAATATGTCCTTTTAAAACAATTATTTCCCGTAAAATGAACCTCCTCGTGTTTTTTTTCCAGGTGATCGACGGTAAACTGGCGCCGTTTCTGTCCAAAGTGATAAAGTTCGCCAGCTCGCACGTCTTCAGCTGCAGCTTGTGTCGAGAGAAAGGTTTCATCTGTGAACTCTGCCAGAACGGACAAGTGCTCTACCCTTTCCAGGAGAACTCCACCAAGAGGTAACGGCCTGCTACTGCAACTGATACACCAGTAATGCAGCTAGAAGTGCTGCTGTGGTTTAGACCTGGTTTAGTCCTGGGTTAGACCTGGTTTACTGCAGTTCTTGTGGAGTGGTCGCAGTCTGTAGTCATTGTGTATTAAAAGTGATAATTTAGTCCTGGTTTAGTCCTTGGTTAGACCTTGTTTAGTCCTGTGTTAGACCTGTGCTATTCCTGGTTTAGTCAAAGTTAAGTCCTGGTTTAGTCCTGGGTTAGACTAGGGTTATTCCTGGTTTAGACCAAGTTAAATCCTGGTTTAGTACTGTGTTAAACCTGTGTTATTCCTGGTTTAGTCTAAGTTTAGTCCTGAGTTAGATCTGTGTTATTCCTGGTCTGGTCGAAGTTAAGTCCTGGTTTAGTCCTGTGTTAGACCTGGTTTAGTCCTGAGTTAGACCTGGTTTAGTCCTGTATTAGACCTGGTTTAGACCTGGTTTAGTCCTGGGTTAGACCTGGTTTAGTCCTGTATTAGACCTGGTTTAGTCCTGAGTTAGATCTGTGTTATTCCTGGTCTGGTCGAAGTTAAGTCCTGGTTTAGTCCTGTGTTAGACCTGGTTTAGTCCTGGGTTAGACCTGGTTTAGTCCTGTATTAGACCTGGTTTAGTCCTGGGTCAGACCTGGTTTAGTCCTGAGTTAGACCTGGTTTAGTCCTGGGTTAGACCTGGTTTAGTCCTGTATTAGACCTGGTTTAGTCCTGAGTTAGACCTGGTTTAGTCCTGGGTCAGACCTGGTTTAGTCACGTGTTAGACCTGGTTTAGTCCTGGGTTAGACCTGGTTTAGTCCTGTATTAGACCTGGTTTAGACCTGGTTTAGTCCTGGGTTAGACCTGGTTTAGTCCTGTATTAGACCTGGTTTAGTCCTGAGTTAGACCTGGTTTAGTCCTGGGTTAGACCTGGTTTAGTCCTGTATTAGACCTGGTTTAGTCCTGAGTTAGACCTGGTTTAGTCCTGGGTCAGACCTGGTTTAGTCCCGTGTTAGACCTGGTTTAGTCCTGGGTTAGACCTGGTTTAGTCCCGTGTTAGACCTGGTTTAGTCCTGGGTTAGACCTGGTTTAGTCCCGTGTTAGACCTGGTTTAGTCCTGGGTTAGACCAGGGTTATTCCCGGTTTAGTATTAATTAAATCCTGGGTTAGTCCTGGGTTAGACTGGAGTTATTCCAGGTTCAATTTAAATTAAGTCCTGGTTTAGTCCTGGGTTATTCCTGGCTTAGGTGCTTTTGGGTGCTTTAACATTTTGTGCTAAACCTCAAACTCAACCTGGACTAGATTAGGACTAAACCAGGACTAGAACAGGACCAAACCAAGACCACATCTGGATTAAAATGACTTTGGAGACACTGAGTGGCAGAATTATAGGCAGCACAAACTGATAAAATGTGTTTCTTTGCTTTTCTTTGAACTAGTATTTTCTCAGTGGAGCTTTGGTTTTGCTCAAATCAACTTTAAACAGCAAAATGTAAAAGGAAAGTTGTTTCTCTGTTGTTGATCCGACTGTGCAGAGCTAAGCTAGCTTGTTTGCTAACAGCAGTTGAACATTTTAACTGCTGAACAACAATTACTTTCCTCAACAATTGGACTCAGAAACATGTTATTTAAAGGCACTGTACCTGATTTTTACTGTTTTGAAACGTGAAAAACAAAACTAGTCAATTTTTCCGATTTTTTTGCATGTAATAAAGTAAAATCTGTGTTGCCCCAGCTCAGATATATTGTAAAATTATCTATGAAAATGAAAATGAGACCACAGCACTTTCTCTTCATCTATTTATAGAGCGTTTTATTCTACGAGAAGCAGGAGGTGCGCCATTAGCATGCTAGTGTTTGTTAGCTTTACCCTGGACGGCAAAATTGGAGGTGAATATTTAAAATTCTGAGACTGCGTTAGGAAAGTGAGTGATGCATGTGACTGATGTGAAGACTTTAACATGAACTAGTTTTTCACGTTATAAACCAGTAAACATCAGCCTCTTTAAAGGCCCTGTACCTGATTTTTACTGTTTTGAAACGTGAAAAACAGAAGTAGTTCATGTTAAACTCTTTACATCAGTCACATGTACCTTTCACTTTCCTAATGCAGTCCCAGCGTCCTAAATATTCACCAACATGAGTTTATAAGCACTTTTCACAAGTTTCTGAGTGATCCAGAGTCACAGGTAAAGCTAACAAACATTAGCATGCTAACGTTCGTCGAATATAACCCTCTGTAAATAGATGCAGAATAAAAGTTATTGTCCCATTTTCACCTGAATAGATACTTTTACGAGATATCTGTGACGGAGAAACACAAGATTTTACTTAATTACATACAAAAACATCTGAATGATGGACTAGTTCTGTTTTTCATTGTTTCAAAACAGTAAAAACCAGGTACAGCCCCTTTAAAGACAGATTAAAGACAGAGTTCAGTGATAAATATGAGCGTAGCTGTAGTGTTCCTGTTGTTTATCTGGTTTTCTACAACTGTTTACTTGATTTTAGACGTCAGAAATAAACAAAATATTTATCAGAGTTGTAGACTTTAATATTTGTTTTTAGACTTTAGCAACTTTTTAGCATTTTAGTTGTGTTCTGAGCTTCTACTACACAGATTTTACTTAATTACATACAAAAAAATCTGGATCATGGACTAGTTCTGTTTTTCACGTTTCAAAACAGTAAAAACCAGGTACAGCCCCTTTAAAGACAGATTAAAGACAGAGTTCAGTGATAAATATGAGCGTAGCTGTAGTGTTCCTGTTGTTTATCTGGTTTTCTACAACTGTTTACTTGATTTTAAACGTCAGAAATAGACTAAATATTTAGCAGAGTTGTAGACTTTAATATTTGTTTTTAGACTTTTGCAGCTTTTTTGCATTTTAGTTCTGAGCTTCTACAGCTTCTACAATGTCATCACTCTCCATTGACTCTCGTGTGTATCTCGTTCCCGCTCTTGCGTTCCCCCTCGCTCTCCGGCGCTGACAGTCGCTCGTATCGCTCCGGACCGGGTGTCGGGAGCTCGGCCTCGGTCTCGGTCCGGACTCGGCGGGGTTTTCCTTTGACAGAGTCCAGACGGGAGCGGAGACAGGGGCTGATAGCATTTTCGTGGAAGTGTCGCCGGCGCGGGGTCAGAGTTAGAGACGCGGCGGCCATGTTGAGAGGGTTTAACACTCACGGACGCGGCGGGACGTGTGGACGGGTCGAGCTGTTACTGTTCACGGAGCTGATACGGGGAGGACAGAGCGCTGTGAAAAGAAATACATGTGTGTCGATAGATGTCGGCTTCATTTGGCCTCAGAAGGTCCTGGTTTAGGCTGATGAGAGCACAAGCTTAAAGGGCCTATGACAGGTTGAAATACACATTTAACTAAAATGCAGTTAAGATAAATATATTCAAATTTCTACTAAAGTCTTTACAAATTTAACCCCAGTTTAGCTGTTTTTTTAGGTTTTTAATTTCACTTCCTGGTCGTAAAGTATGACATCACGCTAGGAAATTACCATAGCAACTGCACTGTACATTGGGCCAAACGACACAGATTTTGTTCATTTGACAAAGAGAAACGCACATGAACACCTTTATTTAGCTGAATCGATGTGTAAGGGTCAAAAACGTAGTTTGTTTTGTGTGAATTACGCATGACCTTTGTTTCCCCAGTGTGATGTCATCAGTTTGTTTACTTTCTGTAACTGTCGACAGATTTTTCAACTTTTCTCCACAAACAGTGACCTGATTGGTGTAAAACTGTATTTACACAAAGTAAATACAGTTTACTGAAGAAAGTCAAAATTAGAAAATCACAAAAACCTGTCATATGCACTTTAAAGGTCCCATATCATGCTAAATCGACTTTTCAGGGGTTTTAACCTTCCTACAGTGCTATTTTGGCCTCGTATGTTGTGCCCAAAGTGGTTTTTTGATTGATTCCCTCATGTTTTCACTAGAGAACTGTCTTTTCCGTCCCCCTCGGCTGAGCAGCAGACGGGGGCTCCTCACTAAGATGACGCGGTGTTTAAGCCACGCCTCCAGGAAGCGCGCAGCCGCAAGAATAAAAACAGCTAATGCTAATGCTACACAGTAATTACACGATGGATACGACAGATAGAAGAGTTAGCTTGGTATTTACCAAACGGCAACGTCCGTCGTCGAGGTCCTGGAGCACGTCAAACTCCAGGTCAGATCCAGGACGTGAGACTCAGCCACGGCGCTTTACCGTCAGTACGATAAATGGTTTATTCAGTGTTTGTGTATCGCTGTTTACCGGAGCACACGGCGCATGCACCATCTCCGCTCTAGGCTTCGTCGCGGGTTGGGAGGGGGAGGCGCGCGGGTTGGGCGGGGGAAGCAGCCAGCTCTCTGTTCGGGGGGGTCAGATCTCAGAGTGAGCTGTTTGCTTTTGCAAGGAGGGGGGCTAGTCCAAGAAATGGGTGTTTTTTGGAAACTGTTATGTTATGGATATTACACAACGCAAACATTTTATCAACAAAGCCCTTAGAATAGACTGTGTAAAGGGCAAAATAGCAGAATATGGGACCTTTAAAGAACAGCTAAAAAACTCCTCTTCGAACTCAAAACTGCGCTCCATGTCTCTAGTATTTGTAACCCATCGCTCTTCCTCTCTCCGTCTCCAGATGCGACAGCTGCGGCGCCGTCTTCCACGCCGAGTGCCGACAGAAGGCCCAGCCGTGCCCCCGCTGCGTGCGCCGGGAGCTGCACCACAAGCGCCCGTCGTCCTTCTGGTCCCCCGACGACGACGCCCCGGGCTGCCACCACCTGCCCTTCCAAGACACGTGAGGATGACGCCCCCCGAGACGTCCCCCAAACACGCCGCCAGGACACGGGAGCCGGCGCCCGCGGTCCTGGAGCCGCGGCCGCGCGCTTGAGTCGCCAGGTTTGGGTTTGACGGGCGCCAGGTTGGACGTTTGCCTGGAAAAACGCTGGGGATGACTGGACCCTATAACTTCAAACAGCAGGGAGAACTCGTCCACTCAAGCATTTGTACTAAAACAAGTCCAGGATATTGTAACGGCTTAAACGTGTTTGTAATCCGACATAATCGTGTGTGATCGGTCAGGCTCTGTCCACAGTAATAGTTTCTGTTTAAGGCGAGACACTACAGGCAAAAATGGAAACAACAAACGTGTCCAATCTGCTCCTAAAGATGTTTAATTATTTCATTTAATCCACTTCATCCATAGATTTCTCTGGGACATTGTAACTTCAAAGGACGTTTTCTTAAAATGCATTTTTCTCCCTCGAGACATAAAGATCAGCCTTAAAGTAGATCCTACACCAAACTGTACAATCTGGACTCAACAAGATTTAGACGAAACATATACAAGGATTTATTGATATCTAATTCTAAAACTGATTTATGGAAGTTTTAAGTCAAAAAAATTATGTGAAATTTGAATTTTTAGGACAATTTTCAGTCCAATCTAGTTTACTTAAAAACTAAATAAGAAATCCAAAATCCCTTTTGTAATTTTTTTGTAACTAATATGAATACAAAATGAACCAAGAAATTTAAACCTGGTTCTGTCCATTTTTCAGATTTATATGTCCCAAATGTGTGTATTTTTGGCCATTTTTACACATAAAATGCCTTATTTCTACATGAAAATATATTTTTTTTCCTACATTTATGTGAGTAAACTACAGGAGAAGTTTCAAATTGATATCTTAAAATTTAAAACATTTCTGTTTACCTGCAGTGTCATTTTTGTTTGGAGCGATCGCATTTTGGTGAAGGACTTTACTTTTTGTACACAATCACAGCTCAAACATGATTTATAGTGAGTAAAATTAAACTAGAATTTGAACTAAATATAAATAATTCAAGTTATTTAAAGGGCACTATATAACTTTTCTAGTCAAGGGTTTCCTTAATTTGTCGAAAATAAAAATAATCATAGTCGTATTTTGATAATCGTAATTGTTATCTGGACTAAACAGACTCTCAAACACATACGAAAACACCTTTTTATCACACAAACAGCGTCATTATTCAATCAAAATGTCAAAAAAAGAATCAACAATTCAAGTTTTCATCAATAATTCACTTTATTTGTAAATATTCTCAGTCTGGAAGCCTTAATTTGTTGCTTTTTCTCCTCAAATAACAACTTAAAACCATTAGTGTTTATATCTGACGTGAGTGAATTATTGAAAATGAATTACAGGTTGCTTCGTTTTGCCTCCATTACGGTATTTTGAAGACGTGGCGTTTTAAAGAGTCTATTTAACAATGAACATAATCTTTGTTTGAGGATTAAATTATGGTAAAATACGTTGTTTGAATCATATTAATGTGGACAAAGCCTCCGTGTTTTCTCGTGTCTTCCATTTCCCGCTCTAATGTTGCGTTTACTTCACTCACCCAGAGCCGAACTTTTAAAACAAACGCCTTTCTGTGACGTCTCATCAGCAGCTGTAGTTTGAGGTTCGTGTTTTCTTAAGGATTCAGTTTAATCACAATTTAATTATCATTTTAATTCTATAACTTTAGTGGCTTTGTTTATTCACGCCAAAAAATCTGATCATTGTCTGATTTCGGGAGTTATCTGATTATTGAGATGACGATGTGAGTAATCTGATTTCCCTCTGATTGTTCACATCGGTGCGGGTTTTGACGAGGAAAACCGTGCGAAAAACTGATGCGACACAAAAGAAAAATGAAAATATTAAAGATCAAAAGATTACAAGTTAAAGTGCGAATGACAGGTTTTTATGATTTTCTAATTTTGACTTTATTCGGTGTATTAATACTTGTTGTAAATATATATATAATAGTTTTACACCAATCGGGTCGCTGTTTATGGAGAAAAGTTGAAAAATATGTTGAAAAAGTAAACAGATTGATGACATCACAGTGGGGAGACAAACTTTATACATAATTTACACAAAATAAACTACTTTTTTGACCCTTTAAACATCAATTCAACCAAATAAACAAGTTTAAAGATATTTTTATTTGTCAGGTAAAAGAATTGATGACATTAGATGAGTTTTGGCCCAGTTTACAGTGTGGTTGCTATGGTAATTTCCTAGTGCGACATCATCGTTTACAACCAGGAAGTGAAATGAAAACGTATAAAACTGCTAAACCGGGATAACGTTTGTAAAGAATTTTAGCAAAACTTGAAATATATTCATCTTAACTGCATTTTAGTTAAAAGAGTAGTCCAACCTGTCAGGGGCCCTTTAAAATTCATTGCACTTTGTCTTCTAGAAACAACATTTACTTTAAAGGGGCTGTACCTGATTTTTACTGTTTTGAAACGTAAAAACAGAACTAGTCCATGTCAAAGTTTTTAAATCAGTCCTAATGCAGTTCCAGCGTCATAAATATTCACGACTTTGAGTCTATAAGCACTTTTCACAAGTTTCTGAGCGTCCCAGGTAAAGCTAGAAAACGTTAGCATGCTAACGGCGCACTTCCTGTTTCTTGTAGAATAAAACTCTCTGTAAATGGATACAGAGAAAGTGCTGTGGTCTCATTTTCACCCAAATAGATGCTTTTACAGTATATTTGTGCTGGATCAACGCAGATTTTACTTTATTACATGAACTAGTTGTGTTTTTCGTGTTTTAAAACGGTAAAGATCAGGTACAGTGGCCCAGATTTAAAGAGTTATTGTCACTTCATTGTACGTTGTCTTCTAAGAACAACAGTTACTCTAAAAATAAACTAAAAAACGCATAGATGATGATCAGATTTCTTATGTGCACGTAAACACACGCCAAAAGTCTTTAAAAATTATTGAGTTTTATACAAAACCGCAACAATTCATCAACTAATTGTGACTGTTCAGCAATTCAAAGCAATCGTATTCGTGTTTTGAGGTTTGCTATTCTGTACAAACACACACAAAAAGACCTCAAAATGTCAAAAAAGAATAAACAATTCCAGATTTTCTTCAACAATTCACTTTAATCGTAATTATTCTCTATCCACAAGCCTCCAATCGCCACATTTCAACCTTTATTTGGTCGATAATGTGTTCAAAAGTCTATTTCTTCAATTGAAATAATGCAATACTGAAATAATCGTCAGTTGCAGCTTTCTTTATCTGATTATTCAAGTTATTTCTGGCTTTGTAAATGTAATTAGTGTCAGTAATTGCAAAGAAATGACCCTCAAAGAACGTGTTTTTCAGTCGGAAAAGTCAACCCAAACTACTGCTGCTTCACAAATGGGACTTTTGTGTTTAAAAAGTTGAATTCCTTCACATCTAGTTTAACATTGTACGTCTTGTTTATCAGTGTTTTCTCAAATACACTGTTGTTTCTTTGAGGACGAAGTGTTCCTCAGGCTCTGCTCTCATTGGTTGAAAATATCAGGCAATAATTATACAGTAATATAATGTAACTCGTTCTTGGATTGTTGCCTTTTTCCTCTCAACGTTTCCCCTCGAGTCAATCCTCTGTGCTAAATCAGCCCAAACAGGAAAGTTAGCCGTAGCTTTAGCGTTTTGCCTCTCTATGCAAACTAGGCCTTTTGGATCCATTTGCAAAGGTCTGAACTGCATTTTCAGTCACTTTTCGAAGCAGCTGTGTTCACAAAACGCTCAAGAGAAATTATATTTGTTTTTAGGGGCGTTTCTAAGCAGTGGTCTACCTATTTTTGCGCAACTTTAGTTAAAATATTACACCAAATTATAATAAATAAAGCAGAAATAGGCATAAATATGCGCGATTCTAATTATTAATAACTATTTACTCCCTAAATTATAAAATGTAAATGTTAAATTCTCACAATTCTCACTTTAAAGGCACATATTATGCAAATTGTAGTTTTTTTTTTTTTGCCTTTAACCGTGTCGTATCATTGTTTCCTCATCCAAAATACATCTAGAGTTATATTTAGCTTCACGCACGCTTGTTTCATCAATCTGGTTTATGAGGTCCTCTTCTCTGCTTCGTCTCTGAACCTCACAAAACAATCAGTTTCAAATTTCCAGGTTTCTGACGTCATAAGCCGAGATCCGGAGGTCTCCAGTTGTTTTTAAGTCCAGAAATCAACAGTTTTTTGTTTTTTGCCTTATGGTAATTCTCTCTGCTGCCAATAGATGGAGCGTTAACACAAATCCTGTCGAGGGAACGCTTGACTGAGTGAAAGTCACGCGTAGTTTTCAGTAAATGCGTTATTTTTTTACGTCTAAACGTGAGATTTCAAGGTAAAGATGCTCAAGGGCAAGTTTAAAAGACAAAAAACAATACAATTAATGCAGAATATGTGTCCGTTTTAAAGAAATTACACAAATAAATGTTACTTTTTGCACTTTGATTCATGTATTTTGATTTCTGAACATGAACACAGCTGCTTTTCCAGTGTCTTTTTGTTTACTTATGTTCAAAATATAATTAAACTTTCCTAATTGTAAGGAAACTTTGCTGTTGGATGGAAGTTACTGAAGCATGTCGGACTATTATTAATCCCAGTTTACTGTAATCTATATTAGGATTCTGACAATGGACAAGGTCAAAAAGGAAATTATGAAATGAAAAAGTGTATTATTTAAGTTAAGTTTACAGATGCTGCGATTTTACATTTGTCAAATCATCGCTTGAACTGTTTTTTTAATTTTATTTAAGTTGCTTCTTGAGATTATTTATGTTTTATTTTGTGTTTTCAGAAAGATGTAGCGAAAATGTCTCGTTTTCGGTTGATCTTGAGCACAAAACGAGCAGATTATTTGACTTTAACTTCTCCTGACAGTACGATTGACTTTTTATGTTAAAATGTTGTTTTGCTGTTTTTGAATAAGACATTTTTGTTCTAATTTGCACTTTTTGTTTAAGTTATTCCTTATTTTCCTCTTTTTGTTGTCGCCAAAACCCAAAGTCCAGGCTGTGTGGGATTTCAGTGTCATTGATCCACAAACCACTGATGCCAATAAAGACCTCTTAACGAACAACAACGTGACTGTGTTTTGTTGAAATAAAAATGTATTTCACTGTTTAATCATTTAGAAGGTTCAAAATACAAGGTGCATTTTGACACTTTTACAGATTAGATTAGATTAAACTTCATTCTTTATTCTGACCGTTTAAACCAGGCATGTCCAAACTCAGGCCCGGGGGCCAAATGCGGCCCTCAGACCAATTTTTCTTGGCCCTTAGTCTTCCTGGTGAACTGGCCCACATTGTCCTGATAAGTACTATTTACAGCACATTTCAGATTTTCTACAATTCCAACCTAAATAACTAACATTTTGGTGCAGCACAGACCTGATATTAAGGCACTGAGACTGAATGTAGATGTGGTGGAGCTTAAAACATCAGATAAATGCAGATTTTTTTAACGTTTCACGATTGATTTGTGGCCCTCCGCTTGGTCTATATTTCAATATGTGGCCCTCGATGGAAAAAGTTTGGACACCCCTGGTTTAAACAGTCGTTCAACAAAATAAAGGTGTTTTCAGGTATTATTATTTGTCAAATCGTAACTACTGTGTAATTTATATGGATTTTGGCCCTTGTTTACAGTCTGGTTGCTATGGTAACAGTTGTAGAATTACCTCTATCTATGTCATACTTGTTGCTCATGTTCAACCAGGAAGTAACATTATAAACGTTACAAAAACTGTCAAACTGGGGATAAATGTTTAGTAAAATCTTGAATATAATCATGTTCACTATGTTTTAGTGAAATGTGTCGCCTAATCTGTCATATACACTTTAAGTATTAATACATTTTAAACTGAAAACTAGAACTAGACAGGAAGTACTGATGCTAACTCAGAGCCTTTTTAGTCAAAATTGTTATTTGTTATATTTTTACGGGTTACGATTGTATTTGTCCTAAATAATCACAATTAACCAAATAATCTTGATGTATATTGGTCTATAAGCAGCATAAAACGTAAACTCGGCTTCGGTTAAATCTAAATCAAAGTCTACATGACAGATTAGACTACACATGAAAACGTAGTCAACATGATTTATATTTGAGATTTCACTAAACATTTTACCCATTTCTCCTCAGTTTGACAGTTTTTGTGAAGTCTATTGACCTTATTCTGCCCCGCCCACTTTTGCCGTTTTTTGCACTTTTGTTGTAAACGCACTTCCGTTTGACGAGAACTCCGTTAAAGCTAATGACGAACGAGGGAAAAGTCTCACCGCTAAATGTTACATAAAGTAGATTGATTTGTGTAAAATGTTTAATGAACACGAGCAACAACAAGTCAACAACGCAACGATTTCCTGAAAACGTCTTTTTAGTCGAGTAGAACTTATTTTCTGTTGAGCTCGTCTGCTCCGTGTGAACTACAACGGAAAGAAGACAGCGGCGCGTACGACAACTTCCGGAATAAGATGAATAATGCCACTTCCTGGTTGGACAACAAATATGACATAGATAGAGATAATTCCACAACTGTTACCTAGCAACCATTTTGAAAACAAGGGCCAAAATCAACATATATTGCAGAATAGCTAGGAATTTACAATAAATAATACTTGATACGGCCTTTATTTTGATGAACGGTGGCTGAAACTGTCAGAAAAATGTGTCAGTCGTGTTTAAATTGATCTTGTGTTTTCAATGTCGCTTTTTGATGACATCACAGAGGGATTCCATTTTAGCTTTACTTCCTGTCACTTTGAACTTTTACTCTTCCAAATTTCCTCACAAACCGCAACTAGACTGACGTAAAACTATGATAAATATTTACCACAGGTGCCCTCCCACCGAACCAAGTCATAATTAGACGAACAATGACAACATATAGACTTTAAACTCCTCCCCTTTGGTTCAAACTCTGCGTCGTTCGGACCCATTTCTTCGAGTCCGTTGCTCCCGGGTCTCTCTCGTCTTCCCTCCCGGACGTTTGTCTTTTGTTTTCGTTCGTGGCATTTCTCCCGCGGCGGCGTAAATGAGTTTTGACGATCCGCGGGCCACTGGACACGCACAAAGCCCCGGCCGCGCTCGCCACAGTCGCCCTTTTGTCAGCGCCGTGATTCGCTCTGACAATTAGTGGACGGAACACTCATTTGTGCAAGAGAGAGAGAAAAGACGAGGCCCGAGCAGAAACCGACTGTAATCAAGTGGATTTAAGAGCAGTTTTTGAGGATCTGTGCTTTAATGAAGGCGAGACACGACAGGCAAAGCTCATATATTTCATTTTTTCAGTGGTGGACAGTAGTAAAGTACAAAAGTTTTTTAAAAAGGGCTGTACTTGAGTCAATTTTTTAGGTATCTGTTCCTTACTTAAAGGGCCTATGACAGGTCAGGCTACTCATTTAACCAAAATGTAGTTCAGATAAACATATTTCAAAATTAGCTAAAATTCTTTACAAATTTTACACAGTTTTCACAATTTTTAGCTTTTTAATTTTACTTCCTGGTTGTAAATGATGACATCACGCTAGGAAATTACCATAGCAACAACACTGTACAAAGGGCCAAAACTCATCTAATGTCACATTTTTTTGATTTGACAAATAAGAATGAATGTGAACGCCTTTAATTTTGTTGAATTAATGTTTAAAGGGTCAAAGAAGTAGTGTATTTTGTGTAAATTTTGCATAATCTTTGTCATTAGTTTGTTTACTTCCTGTAATTTTCAACATATTTTTCAACTTTTTTCCACAAACAGTGACCTGATTGGTGTAAAACTATCATTTATATTTACAACAAGTATTAATACACTGAATAAAGTTAAAATTAGAAAATCATAGAAATCCGTCATTCACCCGGCACTTTAAGGCGAGACACTACAGCAGGCATGTCCAAACTAAGGCCCGGGGGCCAAAAGCGGCCCGCAGACCAATTTTTCTTGGCCCTCAAGCTTCCTGGTGAATTGGCCCACATTGTCCTAAGACATACTTTTTACAGCAAATTTCAGATTTTCTACTATTACAACCTAAATAACTAACGTTTTGGAGTGAGACAGACCTGATATTAAGGCACTGAGACTGAATGTAGGTGTGGTGGCACTTTAAAAATCAGATTAATGCAACTTTTTTTGAACGTTTCACGATTTATTTGTGGCCCTCCCCTTGGTCAAAATTTCAGTATGTGGCCCTCGGTGGAAAAAGTTTGGACACCCCTGCACTACAGGCAAAACTCACTCACTCACTTTTTTTAGTTTTTTGGTCATTTTTCTCTCTCACATGTCGGCTTTCATGTGGAAACAACAAACTTGTCCAATCTGCTCCTAAAGATGTTTTATTACTTCATTTAATCCACTTCATCCATAGATTTCTCTGGGACATTGTAACTTCAAAGGACGTTTTCTTAAAATACATTTTTCTCTCCTCGGGACATAAAGACACTTTAAGTAGCTCCTACACACATCAAACTTTACTTTACTTTACTCAACAAGATTTTGACGAAGCGTACAGAAGGATTTTTTGATATCTAATTCTAAAATGGATTTATTGAAGTTTTAAGTTAAAATAATGAGGCGAAATTTGAATTTTTAGGACAATTTTCAGTCCAATCTAATTTACTTAAAAACTAAATAAGAAATCCAAAATCCGTTATGTACATTTTTTTGTAACTAATATGTTACAAAATTCACCAAGAAATTTAAACCTGGTTCAGTCCATTTTTCAGTTTTATATGACCAAAAAATTTGTATTTTTGGCAGTTTTTTCATTTCCACATGAAAACATGACATGAGGAAAAACTTCTTACATTTATGTGAGTAAACTACAGGAGAAGTTTCAAATTAATATCTTTAAATTTAAGATTTTTTCCTATTCACCTGTAGTGTCTCACCTCAAGAGTTTAGATACTTTTTACTTTTACTACATACACTACATTTTTGAACTGGACTGAAAACTAGTAAAAGTATATTTTGTTGAGGTTTTAGACCTGATGAAGCACATTTATGGCGACATCTTGCCCATTTTTTGTTTCCTTGTTCTCTTTGATCAAACGAAAAGCCTCTTAAGAGAAAAATAACCAGGAAAGTTGCCTTTAACGACCAAAACTCAACAGAATAAATCAATCAAGATTACAATTTGATGCTTTAATAGTTCTCCAAAACAAAATGAATAACTTTTACTTTTTAGTACTTTCTTAAAGTACAGTTTTGAAGGAGTACTTTAATACTTTGACTTGAGAAGATTGTTGTATCTGTAATTTTACTTGAGAAACAAAATGGATGCAATTTTTTGGTCAGTTTTCTCTCTCAACATGTCGACTTTCATGTGGAAACAACAAACGTATCCGATCTGCTCTTAAAAATATTTTATTATTTCATTTAATCCCCTTCATCCATAGATTTCCCTGGGACATTGTTACTTCAAAAGTCGTTTGCTGCTTGTTTTCCCCCACAGAGACATAAAGATCAGCCTTAAAGGAAAAATATTTTGCATTTTTCATATCGTCATTAGCCTTTAAACATGAGCACCTTTGCCATCTCTAGGGGAAGAAATGCTCAGCGCAAGTCCGGCCATGATTTAAGGACTTAAAACAGCAGAAGATTCTCAGATAAATGACGTAGATTATCTAAAAAACGTCACTGATCGAGGGAGTTCAGCAGGAAGTGTTTTTGATGGTCATAGAGGAGAGGATTTTCTGATAAACATTCCTCAAAACAGCGTGAATGCAGCTGAACAGCCGGTGTGTTTTTGATGATGGAACATTGTTAGAACATGGTAAAAGCTCAAAAAAGTCACTGTAGCTGAATTTGTGTCTTTTAATGTTGTACACACCAAACTTTACAATCTTGTACTCAATAAAATTTGACGGAATGTACTGGAGGATTTTTTGATTTTCAATTCCAAGCCTGATTTATTCAAAATAAGGGATAAAAGGCAAAAGAGGCAAAATTTGAATTGTTAGGACAATTTACAATCAGACTTAGTTCACTCAACAACTAAATCAGAAATCCAAAGTCCTTTCAGTAGTTTTTCTCAGTACACTTTTTCAAACATAAATCACAAATCTAAACACATTTTCCGTCCAAAATCGTGCACCAAACCCTCAACTGTCCCACTGTTCACTTCCATTATTATCGCCGTCGTTAACCTGTGTTCAAATCAAAGCTCTCAGACCAAGACCAGGACCACGCCCCGGACTTTGGACTTTTCCTCCTTCCGGACGCTGTTTACGCCGTTGCCGTGGAGACCGGGGTCAATAAGTAATTCGGCTTTGTAACTTTCTCTCAGAGGTGACAAAATGTAAACACGTGTCATGTTTTAAAAAGAAATTACAAAGATAAAGTGAAAAATATGTCTCGTGGGTTACATAAGGACAGGATCAGGAGTTTAACCCACAACCTCCTACAGCGCGATCTTAAAACAAGAAAAAACACTATTATTGATACTAAACAACTGTGAGAAATGTATAGTAGTTAATACTTTTAAATAGGCAACTCAAACTGGTAGTCTTGTAAGAAAAGAACACATAAGAAAGGTATATGTGCTGTTCATTTAAATAATGTGATATAGTTATGAATATTTGTAAATTATCAATAAAATAAATGTAATGAAATGAAATAAAAATATGTTTGGTTGCACTCTTTTGTCTTGAGTCCCCTTTTGATTTTGATTCTTTAGGCAAATTAATCTGTTATTGACAATTATTTCACACAAAAATTCATTTTTAGATCCATTATCCCAGGAGCCTGATATCCCGCTGCCTTTATTTCTGTCATAAAATGTTATAAATAATAATTAATTGATAGAAAACACATCAATTGGGGAAAATAAGTAAAATAAAAATCAGCTTCTCTTGGGATATGGTTTAAAGATCCAATACTTAACAAATAAAGCTGCAGCTAATGATTATTAAGACTTTTTGAATACATTAGCAATCAAATAAAGGTTGAAATATGGCGACTGAAGGGTTCTATAAGGATAATATTCACGAAAAGTGTATTATCGGTAAATTTTTTTATTTAATATTCTTTTTTTACATTTTGATTTAAATATGATTTAAAAGGTCTTTTCACACTTGTTTTAGAGTCTGTACAGACCAGATAATGATCACAATAATCAAATGCGACTACGATTATTTATTTATTGTCGACTAGCTAATTGCTGTAGCCCAAATCGAGCTCGGGATAGAACATCGTAAAACAGCCGTTACCATGGAAACCCGCCATGTGTGCTGTTGGTGTGCTAAACGAACATAGAAAAACGTTAGCCCGTAAAGTGCTGGGTCACTTCTGGTAAATACATTTATCAATATTTAATGTTAGAATACTTTTGAATTAACGCTAAGTTTAGTATTTAGCCTCTTAAAATCTCCAGTGATTTAACGTTGGGCTAACTGTCAATTCTGTTGTGTGTGACGTCACGATTCCGAGCTCAATCATGCACTCTTCTTTTTTATTTATTTTTTTATTATGCACTGTTCTCTGTTCTCTTTCTGTCTTGTTTTTATTTTATTTTAACTTATTTTTTTTATTTGTTTACATTTATTTTATTTATTTAGTTTACTTTTTCTACGTTTTATTTATTATGTATTGCTTGTTATTATTATTTTTTTTTTTTTCTGTTTCTCTTCCCTTCGTTCGTCCCAATGCTGCTTTTTCCCGTCGGCCCTTGAACTCAGCAGCGCTTGATGAGACTCCGCTGCGTTTCGTCCTCTGCGTCATTTACGTCCTCGGGCTCGAGCTGTGCGCACCTGGACACGCGCTCCGTCCTCCGCTCCGGGATCGAGGCGGTTCATCAACGCTCAACTCCCACGTTTGTCTCAATTGCGACTAAAATCGGCTCAAACTTCGCTCAACTCGGATTTAAAACTTTGGACAACGTTTGAAAAGTTGATTTTTGGACATTTTGCCACGTTTTCGCACAGTTTTTTCAAGACTCACCACGTTGAATCGCTTTAATTTCAATTTAAATCTGTTTAAAACTTGGATTATTAGCTTTGCATAGCGTTTAAAGTGGATTTCCGACAGTTTTTTGCTCAATTTCCGCTTTTTGCCATGCGCCTTTTGGATTTTACGCACGAAATGGATTGTTTAATTTGTTACGAGCTCGTTTCGTTGGCAGGAAAGTGAAAAGTGAGCGATGCAGACGCTTTTTCCGCAATGATTGCCCGGGACGAGGTGAATGATTGACAGCACAGATTGCGGATTTAACTGTGGTTTAAAATTCAAACTAAACCTGGCTGCGGTTCATGAAGCAGAAAAAGACAAACCCGAAGTGAACTGCGACAGGTTTTTGGCGAAATCTCTCTGCACAAGGTGAGTTTTATTCTGAAAAAATGATAAAATGTTTGTTACATTATTGACGTAAAGCAGCACGTGTTTTTACTCCTGCGGAAACTTTAATTAATTGATCTTTTATCTGTAATTGTACATTTTACGTTTGTGTGCGCATGGTTTAATGTAGTGGCAGCTCCCATGATGCAGCAGGAGGAGTAAAGGTTGTAGTAATGGGCTACGTTCAAACTGTTGGTCGAATCTGATTTTATTTATTTTATTTTTTGGTCCAAACGTGACCCAGAGCACTTTAATTTGTGGAACTCAATCTGATTTGAGTCTGATCTTTTGCAAAATGACTGCGTCTGAACACGTCACATTAATCTGACTTCTGCTGAAATCAAACATATTTTACACGAGAAAATACAGGAATAAAAGAGATTAAACCAGGGCTATTCAACCTAAGGCCCAGGGGCCAAATCAGGCCCTCCAAGGGACATGATCCGGCCCTCAATCGTTTTCAAAAATGTAGCAATATTATATCTCTTGTTATTGGTTTGGTCCTGGTTTTAGTCTTGATTTAGCCCTGGTGTTAGTCCTTGTTTTAGTCCTGGTTTAGTCCTGTTTTTTGTCCTGGTTATTTAAGTCCTGGTTTTTGTCCGTTTTTAGTCCTGGTTTCAGTCCTGGTTTTAGTTCTTGTTTAGTCCTGGTTTCAGTCCTGGTGTTAGTCTTGGTTTAGTCCTGGTTTTTAGTCCTGGTTTAGACTTGGTTTAGTCTCTGTTTAGTCCTGGTTTAGACTTGGTTTAGTCCTGGTTTAGACTTGGTTTAGTCTCTGTTTAGTCCTGGTTTTAAATCCTGGGTTAGACCTGCTTAAGTCCTTGTTTAGTCCTGGTTTTTAGTCCTGGTTTTAGACCTGGTTTTGTCCTGGTTTTAGTCTTGATTTAGCCCAGGGTTTAGCCCTGGTTTTAGTCCTGGTTTTAGTCCTGGTGTGAGTCCTGATGTGAGTCCTGATGTGAGTCCTGGTGTTAGTCCTGGTGTTAGTCCTGGTTTTGTCCTGGTTTTTAGTCCTGGTTTTTAGTCCTGGTTTTTAGTCCTGGTGTTAGTCCTGTTTTTTTAGTCCTGGTGTTAGTCCTGGTGTTAGTCCTGTTTTTTTAGTCCTGGTGTTAGTCCTGGTGTTAGTCCTGGTGTTAGTCCTGGTTTTTAGTCCTGGTGTTAGTCCCGGTGTTAGTCCCGGTGTTAGACCCGGTGTTAGTCCTGGTTTTTAGTCCTGGTGTCAGTCTCGGTTTTAGTCCTGGTTTAGTCCTGGTTTTTAGTCCTGGTTTAGTCCTGGTTTTTAGTCCTGGTTTAGTCCTGGTTTCGTCCTGGTTTAGTGCCGGTTTAGTCCTTGTTTCATCCTGGTTTAGTCCTGGTGTTAGTCCTGGTTTTTAGACCTGGTGTTAGTCCTGGTTTTTAGTCCTGGTGTTAGTCCTGTTTTTTTAGTCCTGGTGTTAGTCCTGGTGTTAGTCCTGGTTTTTAGTCCTGGTGTTAGTCCTGGTTTTAGTCCTGGTTTTAGTCCTGGTGTTAGTCCTGGTTTAGTCCTGGTTTTTAGTCCTGGTGTTATTCTCGGTTTTAGTCCTGGTGTTAGTCCTGGTTTTAGTCCTGGTGTTAGTCCTGGTTTTTAGTCCTGGTTTTTAGTCCTGGTTTTTAGTCCTGGTGTTAGTCCTGTTTTTTTAGTCCTGGTGTTAGTCCTGGTGTTAGTCCTGGTGTTAGTCCTGGTTTTTAGTCCTGGTGTTAGTCCTGGTTTTTAGTCCTGGTGTTAGTCCCGGTGTTAGTCCTGGTGTTAGACCCGGTGTTAGTCCTGGTTTTTAGTCCTGGTGTCAGTCTCGGTTTTAGTCCTGGTTTAGTCCTGGTTTTTAGTCCTGGTTTAGTCCTGGTTTCGTCCTGGTTTAGTGCCGGTTTATTCCTTGTTTCATCCTGGTTTAGTCCTGGTGTTAGTCCTGGTTTTTAGACCTGGTGTTAGTCCTGGTTTTTAGTCCTGGTTTTTAGTCCTGGTGTTAGTCCTGTTTTTTTAGTCCTGGTGTTAGTCCTGGTGTTAGTCCTGGTTTTTAGTCCTGGTGTTAGTCCTGGTTTAGTCCTGGTTTTTAGTCCTGGTGTTATTCTCGGTTTTAGTCCTGGTTTTTAGTCCTGGTTTTTAGTCCTGGTGTTAGTCCTGTTTTTTTAGTCCTGGTGTTAGTCCTGTTTTTTTAGTCCTGGTGTTAGTCCTGGTGTTAGTCCTGGTTTAGTCCTGGTTTTTAGTCCTGGTGTTAGTCCTGGTTTTAGTCCTGGTGTTAGTCCTGGTTTAGTCCTGGTTTTTAGTCCTGGTGTTATTCTCGGTTTTAGTCCTGGTGTTAGTCCTGGTTTTAGTCCTGGTGTTAGTCCTGGTGTTAGTCCTGGTTTAGTCCTGGTTTTAGTCCTGGTGTTAGTCCTGGTGTTAGTCCTGCTGTTAGTCCTGGTTTTTAGTCCTGGTTTAGTCCTGGTGTTAGTCCTGGTTTTTAGTCCTGGTTTAGTCCTTGTTTCGTCCTGGTTTAGTCCTGGTTTTTAGTCCTGGTTTAGTCCTGGTTTAGTCCTGGTTTAGTCCTTGTTTCGTCCTGGTTTAGTCCTGGTTTTTAGTCCTGGTTTTTAGTCCTGGTTTTTAGTCCTGGTTTAGTCCTGGTTTAGTCCCGGTTTTTAGTCCCGGTTTTTAGTCCCGGTTTTTAGTCCCGGTTTTTAGTCCTGGTTTTTAGTCCTGGTTTAGTCCTGGTTTAGTCCTGGTTTAGTCCTGGTTTAGTCCTGGTGTTAGTCCTTGTTTCGTCCTTGTTTAGTCCTTGTTTAGTCCTGGTTTAGTCCTGGTTTAGTCCTGGTTTAGTCCTGGTGTTAGTACTGGTTTTAGTCCTGGTGTTAGTCCTGGTGTTAGTCCTGGTTTAGTCCTGGTTTTAGTCCTGGTGTTAGTCCTGGTGTTAGTCCTGCTGTTAGTCCTGGTTTTTTGTCCTGGTTTAGTCCTGGTGTTAGTCCTGGTGTTAGTCCTGGTTTTTAGTCCTGGTTTAGTCCTTGTTTCGTCCTGGTTTAGTCCTGGTTTTTAGTCCTGGTTTAGTCCTGGTTTAGTCCTTGTTTCGTCCTGGTTTAGTCCTGGTTTTTAGTCCTGGTTTTTAGTCCTGGTTTAGTCCTGGTTTAGTCCTGGTTTAGTCCTTGTTTCGTCCTGGTTTAGTCCTGGTTTTTAGTCCTGGTTTTTAGTCCTGGTTTTTAGTCCTGGTTTAGTCCTGGTTTAGTCCTGGTGTTAGTCCTTGTTTCGTCCTTGTTTAGTCCTTGTTTAGTCCTGGTTTAGTCCTGGTTTAGTCCTGGTTTAGTCCTGGTGTTAGACCTGGTGTTAGACCTGGTGTTAGTCCCAGTTTAGTCCTGGTGTTAGTCCTGGTGTTAGTCCTGGTGTTAGTCCTGGTGTTAGTCCTGGTGTTAGACCTTGTTTAGTCCTGGTTTAGTTAGACTTTAACACTTGTAGGCGCCGTCTCAAGAAGATCGTTCAGATTTTATTCCATGGATCCCTGGGTTTAGTCCTGACTGTTTCTTACTTGATTCTATTATGTGCTAAAACAGACCAAGGTCAGAAATGAAACAAGAAAGACACTTATTTTCAGCGTCCAAATCCACCATTCTGACCTGAATCCACATCAGACTGGAAAAAAATAAAACTAGATGCTGTTGCAATAGCTGAAGCTATTGCGAGTGACTACGCAATTGAATTTGTGTAATGTTGGTCTGGTCCGGGATTCGAACCCACGACCTCCTTATAGGGAGGCAGAAGCTCTAGCCGCTCTGCCACCGTGCTCCCGCGAAAAACAGTTTAAACAGCAACATTTCCTGTAGAGGACCAACAGAAAGGCTCCCACTGTAAAAGATAGGGAAAAATTGTTCGGCAAATTATGAAAAAACTACAAATGGTACATGTACCAAAAGTAATAGCAGACATTAGAAGACTAGGAACTATTGAAAAATGCAAAAAAAATTAAAAGAATTTAAAAACTGCGGCCTGTGAAACGTGCCGAAAAACCGGAAAATACAAGAACAAATAGTGACTGCCTATAGGCATAGGCAGTCACTCAAAAAAATAAAAAATTAAAATTCAATGGTTAGGTGTTCTGCCCTGACTCTTTTAGTCTTTACTCTTTTAGTTTTTTACTCTTTTAGTCTTTAGTCTTTTACGCTTTAGCCTTTACTCTTTTAGTCTTTACTCTTTACTCTTTTAGTCTTTACTCTTTTAGTCTTTACTGTTTACTCTTTTAGTCTTTACTCTTTTAGTCTTTACTCTTTTACTCTTTTAGTCTTTACTGTTTACTCTTTTAGTCTTTACTCTTTTAGTCTTTACTCTTTTAGTCTTTACTCTTTTACTCTTTACTCTTTTAGTCTTTACTCTTTTACTCTTTTAGTCTTTACTCTTTTAGTCTTTAGTCTTTACTGTTTACTCTTTTAGTCTTTACTCTTTTAGTCTTTACTCTTTTACTCTTTTAGTCTTTACTGTTTACTCTTTTAGTCTTTACTCTTTTAGTCTTTACTCTTTAGTCTTTACTCTTTTAGTCTTTACTCTTTTAGTCTTTACTCTTTTACTCTTTACTCTTTTAGTCTTTACTCTTTTAGTCTTTACTCTTTTAGTCTTTAGTCTTTACTGTTTACTCTTTTAGTCTTTACTCTTTTACTCTTTACTCTTTTAGTCTTTACTCTTTTAGTCTTTACTCTTTTACTCTTTTAGTCTTTTAGTCTTTACTCTTTTAGTCTTTACTGTTTTAGTCTTTAGTCTTTACTCTTTTAGTCTTTACTCTTTTACTCTTTTAGTCTTTTAGTCTTTACTCTTTTACTCTTTACTCTTTAGTCTTTTAGTCTTTACTCTTTTAGTCTTTACTCTTTTAATCTTTACTCTTTTCTCTTTTAGTCTTTACTCTTTTAGTCTTTACTCTTTTAGTCTTTACTCTTTTACTCTTTTAGTCTTTACTCTTTTACTCTTTACTCTTTTACTCTTTTAGTCTTTACTCTTTTAGTCTTTTTTACTCTTTACTCTTTTAGTCTTTTACTCTTTACTCTTTTACTCTTTGAGTCTTTACTCTTTTAGTCTTTATTCTTTTCATCTTTAGTATTTACTCTTTTAGTCTTTACTCTTTTAGTCTTTAGTCTTTACTCTTTTAGTCTTTAGTCTTTACTCTTTAGTCTTTACTCTTTTAGTCTTTTAGTCTTTACTCTTTTAGTCTTTTAGTCTTTACTTTTTTTACTCTTTACTCTTTTAGTCTTTGCTCTTTTAGTCTTTACTCTTTAGTCTTTACTCTTTTAGTCTTAGTCTTTACTTTTTTACTCTTTTAGTCTTTACTCTTTTAGTCTTTACTCTTTACTCTGTTAGTTTTTCTGGAGGTGGACAATCGATCACCTGCAGGATTCCTTGGAAACAGAAAGTTAAAGTCTACAGGACGGTTCTCATGTTTTTCTAATTATGACTTAGTTTGGTGGGAGGGCATCTGTGGTAAACATTTATCACAGTTTTACACCCGTGAAGTTGCAGTTTGTGAAGGAACAAAACATAAATAATGGTTTAAAAGTACAGGAAGTAGAGCAGAGTTCTCAAACGGAATCCCTCTGTGATGTCATCAAAAAGCGACAATCCTTTGAAAACACAGGGACAATTTACACAAAACAGACACATTTTTCTGACAGTTTAAACAGTCATTCATCAAAATAAAGATGTTAAAAGGTATAATTATTTGTCAAATCTAAACTATTGTGTGATTTATATGGATTTTTACCTTGTTTACAGTCTGGTTGCTATGGTAACAGATGTGGAATTACTGTCAAACATGGAAACAAATAGGTAAAATCTTAAATATAATCCTGTTCAGTGCGTTTTAGTGAAATGTGTTGTCTAAACCGTCATGTAGACTTTAAAGCCACACTTTGGAACATTCCGTGTGGAGACGGCGTCAGCATTTCCATGGAAACGAGCAGGAGGAGCACGAGTCAGGTTTGTGGAGGTGCAGGTCGGGACGCAGGTTTTTTTGTGTGCAACGAATAAATGCAAATCCAAAATGAAAAAACAGAACAAAAACAAAGACGCTAATGTTTTAGTCTGTTATTTGGCAAAATGTTACATACTGGGGCTTTAAATACACGTTTATGAATCAGTTTTTAGTGATATTTGCCTGAGCTTTGAAAATCCAACAGCAGCTTTACTCTTTTTATTTAAAGACCATGACAATATTTACATTCTGATATTTTCCTGAGCAGAGTGGATCGTTGAAAATAAAAATAATCAACTATAAAAATTGATTGTCGTAATTGTTAAATGAACTATACAGACTCTAAAACCCTGACATTATATCAAGACGTCAAAAATGCAAACAGATTATTGCTTATTTTTATCAATAATACACTCTATTCATTATTATTCTGTCTCTAGACGCCTTCATAATTCAACCTTTATTTGTCTGATAATGTTTTTAAATTAAGTTGACTGTAAATTTTTTTCAACGATTCGCTCACATTAGATCTAAATTCTACTGTGTTTGTGTTGGAAAAAAGCAACACATTTGAATTTTCAGGTTAGAAATGTCAGTTAGTTTGATTTTCTGTAACAAACGATGGACAAAATACAATTTTCTAGCCTTAAAATTGTATTTTAGCTTCAAAAGAATCTAATTTATGGAACAGTATCTGATATATCGCTAGATAAAATGAAAAATTATTGTGGGCTCAACATTTCTGTGAGTATTTTTCCAGTAAAACCCATAAATCTGGATTGTTCCTTCATCAAAAATGCAAAGAGTTTATCATAATTTCCTCAAACATAATGTAAAATACAATAATAAATGTGTTTAAAGCAGCTCTGGTGTCACTCACATGTGTCTGAGGCTTTTACTGACACTAAATCATCAAAATGTTCATATTTTGTGACATTCTGAGGTTAAATCCCAGTTTCTCCATCATGTTCCACTTCACTTTTGCCTCCATTCTGAATTTAGAATGTTTTTGTTCACAAACTTTTAAAGGGTCTGTATAACAAAAATAATAATTTGACAAGTCGACTGCTGAAATAACTTGGTGAGAGCCGCAGTGCAGAGTTTTATAATCAGAGTAAACTATAACGAGAGACAAAAACTACAGACTCAGCTTCACAAAGAGTCCAGACGTTTAATTTTACTCCAAAGCGTCAAGGAACAACAACAACAAGTTAAATTCAGGATAATTTTAGGAAAAATCAGACATAATTATAAGAGGCTTGACTCTTATAATTACAAGGACTGACTGTAAAACATCTGCACAATTTGAGAAAATATCTAATTGCGATTTTTCTGACTAGTTTTACGATTAGATTTGACAGAATTTAACATTTTAAACACCACCAGGAAAATGGTCAAAAAGACTGAAATATGAACTGACAAACAAAAAAAGAATGTGTTTTAGAGTGTTTTTGTCACTTTTATTAAATGTGATTAAATGTTTTTAGTGACAAAGCATATTTTTGTCACGTTTTGTCTATTCTGGTCACAATTTTGTCTTTTTTTAGTCACAGTTTTAGTCTTTTAGTCACAGTTGTGTCTCTTGGTCACAATGTAGTCTGTTTTAGTCACAATTTTGTCTGTTTTAATCACAATTTTGTCTCGTTTAGTCACAATTTTGTCTTTTAGTCACAATTTTGTCTGTTTTAATCACAATTTTGTCTGTTTTAGTCACAATTTTGTCTGTTTTAGTCACAATTTTGTCTATTTTAATCACATTTTTTGCTATTTTAATCACAACTTTGTCTGGTTTAGTCACAATTTTGTCTCGTTTAGTCACAATTGTCTATTTTAATCACAATTTTGTCTCGTTTCGTCACAACTTTGTCTAATTTAGTCACAACTTTATCTGGTTTAGTCACAATTTTGTCTTGTTTTGTCACTATTTTTCCTCATTTAGTCACAATTT
This sequence comes from Rhinogobius similis, assembly GCA_019453435.1. Classification (NCBI taxonomy): domain Eukaryota; kingdom Metazoa; phylum Chordata; class Actinopteri; order Gobiiformes; family Gobiidae; genus Rhinogobius; species Rhinogobius similis. The sequence continues at coordinate 7,297,283 of CM033633.1, forward strand.
TGTCTTGTTTTGTCACTTTTGGTTATAATTTTGTCATATTTAGTCACACTTTTATTGGTCACACTTTTGTCACTTTTAGTCACACTTTTATTGGTCACACTTTTGTCATTTTTTGTGTCACGTTTTGACAAATCTAAACCACAGGGTGAGCCGTCTTTTTGAAGAATAAAACGGGCCATTTAGTTATTTTTGGAGGTAATTATTGCAGCCTTTGATTAAAGCTGAAGTCAGACGGTCGGACTCGGCTCTGTTTATCGTCACTTCCACTAAAACAAACGGGGTTTTCTTAAACGGCTGAGAATGAGCTTCTTTAACTTCAGGAAGAATGTGGAGCGTCTGTGCTAAAACATCCAGCTCCATGTGCTTTATGTGACGGCTCTGTTCACTGGAGCTGCACCATATCGAGATTATTGCGATATTATCATCTGCGATATCGAGATTATTGCGATATTTAAAGTGCCCCTGACAGTTTGGACGACTCATTTAACCAAAATGTAGTTCAGATAAACATATTTCAAAATTAGCTAAAATTCGTCAAAAATTTTATACCGGTTTCGCAATTTTTAGCTTTTTAATTTCACTTCCTGGTTGTAAATGATGACATCACGCTAGGAAATTACCATAGCAACAGCATTGAACACTGGGCCAAAACTCATCTAATGTCACATTTTCTTATTTGACGAATAAAAATAAATGTGAACATCTTTCATTTTTTGAATCGATGTTTAAAGGGTCAAAAAAGTAGTTTATTTTGTATAAATTCTGCATAAACTTTGTCTTTGTTTGTTTATTTCCTGTAATTTTCAACAGATTTTTCAACTTTTCTCCTCAAACAGCGACCTGATTGGTGTAAAACTATAATTTATATTTACAACAGGTATTAATACACTGAATAAAGTCAAAATTAGAAGATCATAACTTGTCATACACACTTTAAGGCTGAAACTAATAACTATTTTAGTCGTCTATTGTAGATTGAGACTAAAACACGACGTTGGAATCAATTAATCGACGAAAACTACTCGGGATCGAATGTAGAGAAGTGTCAACTAATACTAGGGCTGTGGTGCTTTAGTTGTTGAAGACATAGTAACTTTAAAAAAATAAAAGCAAGTTGTTGTTTTTTTTCATTTTGGATGGCTTTATTGCACCAAAAATGACTCCCAATGGGGGTCGCGAAATGATTTCCAGGGGTCTCCTGATGATTAGGAAAAATGTATACAATACTCTTAAACAAGGCTGGACACCTTCAAATGCAGCGGTCAATGTAGAGTCCTGTTTTTTGGCCGACCAAAGTCATTTTTCTAGGTCTATAATCTCAAAATAAATCAAACATTAGATATGAGGCTCATTTATCACTTTGTGTATCGCCTGTTTTTTGTGTTTGGGGGTCGTGAATGTGAACTATTGTTATTTTGGGGGTCACGACTGAAAAAGTTTGAGAACCACTGTTTTAATCGACCAATATTTTTATTAGTCGACTAATCATTCTATTAACATTAGAGTTAGAGTTGAACTGGATGAAACTTTATGAGTCTAACATATAAGTATTCTGTTTCCTATTACTTTTCTGTATAAATAGTTGTTTTGGCATGAATCCTTTGCGGTTGTGGTGTTTTGAGTGCAGTTTGGGACAAATACAGAGACATACCTTATAGTTATGTTATATTTTTTACTGCACCCCCTTTTAGTCGACTAATCGGAAGAATTTCTTTAGTCGACCACAGTTCTGTTAAAAATGGTGTGTTAAAATGGTGTCCAGTGTGAGTGAAATTGTTTCTGTGGAAATAATGTTCTGTCAGCCTCAGTTTGCCATAAAATGTGTCTGATTTTGCTCAGAGGATGTTGAAAAGTACGGTTTTAACTTTCTATTTTCGTGGAATTATGCGAGTGACTTCCTCCTCCAGAATACACTCTTCTTCTTCTGTTCTTTACTCTGGTCAAACTCAAACGGACCAATCAGATGAGTTTATCTGACATTTAGAACACAATCAAACTTCTCTCTCATTTGACAACATTTAACATTTTAAACACAACCAGGAAAATGGACAAAAAGATATGAGCTGATAAACCAAAAACAGAATGTGTTTCAGAGCGTTTTTGTCACTTTTATTAAATGTGATTAAATGTTTTTAGTGACAAAAACATACTTGCATTTGTGTCACGTTTTGTCTATCTTTGGTCACAATTTTGTCTTTTTTAACAGTTTTCTCGTTTAATCACAATTTTGTCTGTTTTAATCACAATTTTGGTCTTTACTCGACCACAGCTCTGTTAAAAAGGGTGTCTTAAAATTGTGTCCGCTGTGAGTGAAATTGTTTCTGTGGAAATAATGTCTGATTTTGCTCAGAGGATGTTGAAAGTACGGTTTTAACTTTCTATTTTTATGGAATTATGCGAGTGACTTCCTCCTCCAGAATAGACTCCTCTTCTTCTGTTCTTTACTCTGGTCAAACTCAAACGGACCAATCAGATGGGTTTATCTGACATTTCGAACACAATCAAACTTCTCTCAGATTAATGGAAGTTTTTGCTTCGCTCTTTGATTCTGCAGAAATCTGTGACGTCTTTCAGTCTCTGTAATCTATTCACCTTATTCTGCCCCACCCACTTTTTGCCACAGATACGCACTTTTTTTACAGTTTTGAAACATGAAAAACAGAGCTAGTTTGTTTTAAAGTCTATACATCAGTCATGTATCTCTCACTTTCATAATGCAGTCCCAGCATCATAAATAAGTAAAAAAAATAAAAAGTTGTGGTCTCATTTTCACCCAAAGAGATGCTTTTACAATATATCTGTGCTGCAGCAACACAGATTTTACTTTATTACGTGTGAAAAGTCGGGAACATGTACTATTTCTGTTTTTCATGGTGCACAATAGAAAAAATGAGGTACATTGCCTTTAATTTGGGAACTTTACTAAAATGTAACGTTTTCCTCTTTTAAAATCTCTGATATAAAACTATTTAAGGCTCAATTGTGTTAATTCTGCCAGATTACTCTTCAATTTCCATTTTTATTCATGACTCTATTTAAAAAGACAAATCCAAAGCACTGAGGAAAAACTGGGTAAATACAAAAACCTTTATTAAGTGCAATAAATTTAACCAACATTATTTAAACTCATATGTTCATACTTTTAACAGATCGGGTCTGTTTTTCCTAAAACGTCTGACTAAAATAAGCCCCATTTTAAACAAACTATTGTCTGACTCTTTGTGAAGCTCAGACTCTGTCGTTTGTCTTATTTACTCTGATGACACTTGGAAACAAGCGCTGCTCAGAGGAATATCAGACTTTAAAGTCCGCCTAATGTTCTTTGTTAAATATATGAAGAAGAAGTGAAGCTGGTGTTTTTAGATTTTGCCTGATTGACACTTTTGGCTTTTGTTGTGTTCCTCTTTCAAAGCTGAAGCTAATTTAACAAAAAATGTGTTTTGGGGACTAAAGTCCAGGCGGAATCCATATGAAAGTCCTTTTTTAAAGATTTTAAAATGTGTGCTTTTGGAATTAAAAACTGACTCTAATTCATCCCAGAATGCTTGATTTGACTGAAAATAAGAGGGTTACAGCTTTCTTTTTGTATTTAACATGTCCAGCATCTTGAAAGACAAGGAATAAATGAATTTAAAAATCCAGTGTCCCTCTGGAGGAACGGCAGAATCACAGCTGTGTAACAGTCAAACTCTGTCCAAATTAAATGTCAACTGAAACAAAACTAAGATTAAAACCACATCTCATTGTGAACGAATAAGTCGGGCTGTAATCCTTTAGTCGATTAATCGGTCGATGGAGTCTTTGTCAACCAACATTTTTATTGGTTTACTAATTATTTTACTCCAACAACGTTCATTATGTCTTTAGTTGTATCCACATTTAGGTGGTTCTTAAAGACAATAAATTAGCGCGTCAACAACATGTCAACAAGGAAAACACATCACACTTTACCTACCTGGATATACTAGTTACTTTATTTACATTAAAAAGATGTATATGAGACAACAGAAAAAAAAAGATTTTGGGGTTGAGCTGCAGCAAGTTAATTGATTAATCGCAACTAACCAATTATTGAACTAATCATTAACTTATTAAGAAATTAAATCATCGTTGGTCTGTGCACTGAAAGAAGACGTTTTATGACTCAAATTGAGCCGCAGTTGCTCGAAAATGATGCAGAAAATGTATAAATTTAACGTATTTGATGAATTTTACTCCTCATTTTGTCGGCTGTTCTGTTTTATTTAATATTCTATTTTGTCTTTGGCTCTCTGGTCCTGTTTCTGCGTTTTTAAATGCCAAAAAATGTATGAATAAAATGAAAATGTGCTCCACTGGGTCCTCAATGGCTTCACTTCAGTTTCATCTGAGTCACATTTAATACAAATATTTTCACCACACGACTTTTGCGTTCTAAACCGATTAATCAAAAGAATAATCACAAGACTAATCAATGAGCAAAACAGTCGTTAGTTGCAGCTCTATTTTGGGAGTTTGATCGAACTTATATAACCTAAAATATACTCTAAATAAACGGTTTACTTGTACTCTTATGTATAAATTGTAGTAACCGTCATATAATAGTCATAAAAATCAGATTGAACACCTGTGCAGTTAGTTTTTAGAGCGCAGTGAGCTCAAATACGTGAATACGTGAAGGTAGTTTTGATAGCTTTTGCCACGCCCCCTTTTTATTCAATCAAACTGTCAATTAGGGCAGTGGCTCCCAACCTTTTTTGTCTGGAGTACCCCCTAAGCTTTATTTTACACTCAGAGTACCCCTTAACTTGAGTTTCGGGCAAATAAATTGGTTTACAAGTCGAGTAGTTAGTCATTATTATTATACGTTTTGTTTTAATTATATTTATGGTCCAAGATACACCAAAAAGATGCTAAATTTACAACTAATGATTCAGAAAAAAGTCCATTTCATCTTCATTTATGACCTGAAACCATTCCACGTACCCCCCAGTAATTCCTCACGGATTAGGGCACGTCTTTAATCGAATCAAATGTATTTAGTTGACAACAACCCTATGAATAAGGAGAATTACTAATAAAATCTGCCTCTTTTAACATTTTTCCTCTTTAAAAACAGTGCCTTTCTGTCATTTGAGGATGTTTCCTTTAGTTTGTTGCGATATCTTTTGTCATTTGTCGATGTCTATTGTCTTTTTGTGATATGTATTCCTTGTGTCCTTGGTTCCAGTGACCTCCTCCATGGCGTCCCTGCTCCTCCTCCTCCTCCTCCTCTTCCTCTCCTCGCCCCTGTCCAACATGGCGGCTTCCAAAGATCTGGTGTGCGAGCCCATCACGGTGCCCATGTGCCGCGGCATCGGGTACAACCTCACCTACATGCCCAACCAGTTCAACCACGACACTCAGGTACAGAAAAGGCTCTCAAACTGTTCTAATTGTGACTTAGTTTGGTGGGGGGGCACCTGTGGCAATTGTTTATTGTAGTTTTGCATCTGTGAAGTAGGGCTGGGTGATAAAAATCTAATCGTGAGCTCGTCCCTGTGACAATCTGCTATTTTTGTGAAATTGACATATCATGATTCATTGTTTTTGTGTCTTTAATGAAACTGTCTGTTCAAACACACTTTTTCTCCTGTTGTTTAGCCTCTGACGCCTCTGAGCAGATGACTTTATTTACCTCTTATTCACCTTATTCTGCCCCGCCCGCTTTTGCCGTTTTTTTGCACTTTTGTTGTAAACGCACTTCCGTTTGACGAGAACTCCGTTAAAGCTAATGACGAACGAGGGAAAAGTCTCGCCGCTAAAATGTTACATAAAGTAGGTTGATTTGTGTAAAATGTTTAATGAACACGAGCAACAACAAGTCACAACACAACGATTTCCTGAGGCCTGAAAACGGCTTTTTAGTTGAGTAGAACTTATTTTCTGTTGAGCTCGTCTGCTCCGTGTGAACTACAACGGAAACAAGATGGTGGCGCGTACGGCAATTTCTGGAATAAGGTGAATAGACAAGGGCTGCACAATTCAACGAAATCGACACAAAAAGCAAAAAAAGCGCGATAAAATGTGCTCAAAAGCAACCAAAACGCGCCTGCGAACAAGAAACACAACTCAAGAGCGACAAAAACGTGACAAAAGCATGACAAAAACGACAAAGACTTATTTAAATATGACAAACACAACTGAACGTGACAAAAACTAAAAAGCAACAAAACAGAATCCTATTATTCAAACCTAAATCGCAAATCTAATCACAATCACACTGGTCAGAAAAATCACAATTAGATATTTTTCCTAAATCGTGACGCTCTACAACTCTAAATTGTCCCTAGTGAATGCATGTGAGAGTGAATGGTTGTCTGTCCTTGTCCGTGTCTCTGTGTTAGCCCTGCGACGAGTTGGCCACTGTCCAGGGTGTACCCCGCCTAAGGCCCAAAGTCACTGGGATAGGCTCCAGTCACCCGCGACCCCTAACGGGAATAAGCGGTAGAAAATGAATGAACACAAATCGTGATAAAGTCGAAATCATGATCTGCCCCAAGAAAATCATGATAATTTATTGTCATATCACCGAGCTCTATTTAAAGATACCAATTTGAAACTTCTCTTGTAGTTTACTCACATAAATCTAAGAAGAAAATGTATTACACGTTTTTCATCCTGTATTGCTTTCATACAGGGGCTCTCCATAAATAAATTCAAATACACATCCTCAAATTAGGTCTGGATGATACGGTGATAAAAATCGAATCGTGAGCTGGTCCCTGTGACAGTCTGCTATTTTTGTGAAATCGTATCGTGATTCACTGTTGCTGTCAGTTCGCAATCGCAAAGGCTGCAATTTTTGAAGTGCAATCATTTCTTCCACAAACAACAAAAAGTCTTGAATAAAAACTGCCACCACTGTAGTTTGGATTTGTACAAACATGTTCTGAAACAAGCAACAAAAAGTTACAAAAAGGTGTTCAAAAGAGACAAAACACGCCGACAAACACGACTCAGTGCACCAAAACATAGTAAAAACATGACTTAAAAACGACAAAGATGCGACTAAAAGTGACAAAGGCACGTTTAAATATGACAAACACAACTGAATGTGATTTAAAAACGTGGATTTGAACAGAATCCTTTTATTAAAACAAAAATCGCAAATCTAATCACAATCACACTGGTCACAATTCAGTGTCACAATTAGATATTTTTCCTAAATCGTGCAGCTCTATTAAAGGCAATAGAAAAATACAAAGTGAACACAAATTGTGTCGAAATCATGATCTGCCCCAAGAAAATCATGATAATTTGTTGTCATATCACCCAGCTCTATTTAAAGATACCAATTTGAAACTTCTCTTGTAGTTTACTCACATAAATAAGAAGAACATGTTTTTTTATTTCAATTTCAATTTATTTATTAGGAGGATAAGCCCCTTGAGATGAACCATCTCGTTTTCAAGGGGGTCCTCAAGATTACAACAACAAAAAAAATGGATGGATACAGTAGAGCAGACAGAATAAATAAACTGTACGTAGAAACTTAAAATACTAAACAAAAATGACAATAACACACACACCCACACATACACACACTTACTGTAAACTCTTAATCAATAGATTTGTAAAGCAAAAACATAAAAATATATCAAAAATAAAATACAAAATGAAACATTCACAAATAAAAAGGCAGGTCAAAAGCAATTACATGAATGGTGCAAATATTGCAGAAGGCTGTTCTTAAACAAAGTGAAAGAAGTTACAGAGCGAATAGATGAGGGGAGATTGTTCCAATCAAAGGGAGCTTTATATTTGAATGAATATTTACCAATTTCTTTTTTAACTCTTGGGACAACAAAGAATACCTGATTTGCATGGCGTAAGCTATACGAGGGTCTAAATGGAATTAAATACTGTTTAAGATATTCAGGAAAACTAAGATTAATGCATTTGAAAATAAATAATAACCAATGAAATTGTCGTCGAGAGAATAGTGGGAGCCAGGAGAGTTGTTCATACATAACACAATGGTGAGTTCTGAAGGAACAGCGGAGAATAAACCTGCAAAGACTGTTATAGATGACATCGAGTGGTTTGAGATTACTAGCTGTGGTGTTTTGATAAATTAGATCACTGTAATCAAGAATTGGCAGAATGAGTTGAGAAATTATCCTTTTCCTAACTGAGAAACTAAAACAGTTAATTGAGTGATACAGTAATTTTAAACGATAAGAGATTTTATTTGTGATTGAGTTAATATGAGTGTTAAATGAAAGTGAGGAATCCAGCCACAGACCTAAATATTTAAATTGTTCTGTAGCTGCAATTGGTGTCCCATCCAAATAGGTCAGACTAATTTCATTGGTTAGCACAGAACACCGTCTTTTCTGAAATAGCATAAAATAGGATTTGGATTTATTGAGTAATAGTTTGTTAGATTCAAGCCAAAGTTGGACAGTGTTAAAATCAGACTGAATAGAGTGCTGAATGTCAATAATATTCGATTTGGATGAGTAAATTACAGTATCATCTGCATAAAGTTGTGTCTTGCAGTCAGTACAAGAAAGGGGAAGGTCGTTAATGAAAATAGAAAATAAAAGGGGACCAAGTGAAGATCCTTGTGGCACACCTCTCTCTATGGTTAAAAAGTTGGAGAAGCTGCCTTTAAAAAAAACACACTGTTGACGATGATGAAGATATGAATTGAACCAAAGGAGGGAAGACCTATTAAGACCAACTGAATAAAGTTTGTCCAATAACAAATAATGATCGACCATATCAAAAGCTTTGGTAAGGTCAATAAATAAAGCACCAGTAACCATGTTGCTGTCAAAACCAGAAAATATATCATTTGTAAATTTTAGTAAAGCAGAAGTTGTAGAAAAATGTTTTCTGAAACCAGATTGAACTGGTGATAAAAGATTATTGACCGATAAATGTTCAGAAAGTTGGATAAAAATAATTTTCTCATAAACTTTCACAATGCTATTAATAATAGAGATTGGTCTGTAATTGTTCATGTTATTAGGGTCGCCACCTTTGTGAAGTGGTATAACCTTTGCACATTTCCATGCAGATGGAACTTCACATGTATTAAAAGAAAGATTAAATAGATCAGCCAGAGGAGAACAGAGGACCTGGGAAGCAAGCTTTATGAACTTTGCCTCAATGCCATCAGGACCAGCACTGCTCGTTGAGGATAGACCACTTATTGCTTGTTGCACGTCAACCAAGCTGACCCTTCTAAAAGAGAAAGTGTTGCCATTGAATATGGTATCACTGTAAAATCCAGCATTAGAGGGAGATTGTACCAGGGGTGGATGTGAAAAATGCTGACTGAAGGCATTTGCAATTTCAGCAGGATCATTTGTACATACATTATTAATAAACATATTAGTAGGAGAACAATTAGATGTACCCAGTACATTATTAATTTGTCTCCAGAATTGCTTTGGATTATTAATGTTATTTGCCAAGTTATTTTTATAATAATTAGATCTAGAATTTCTAGTCTGAGTTGTACAAATGTTTCTAAGGCGTTTATATACATCCCAATCCGCTCTATCTTGAGTATGATGGAATTTAGACCAGGCCTTATCCCTCTGTCTGAACAGGCTGATAAGTTCACCATTCACCCAGGGAAGCTGTTTGCCTCTGACTCTGACAACTGTCAAAGGTGCGTGTTTATTAATAACATTCAGCAATTCAGTAGAAAAAAAGTCCCAAGCCTCATTTATGGATGGTATTAGATTAAGTCTAGACCAATTAATGTTTACCAAGTCATTAAGAAATTCCTCATTATTCAATGATTTCATTTGGCGAACTTTGATTAATTTTGGAGGAAAATGAGGAGTTTTAATTTTCCAAATACAATAGATGATGCAATGATCACTGAAACAGTCGGATAAAACACCTGAGTCCTGAAATCTCTCTGGATGGGTTACTAAGATCCAGTCTATAAGGGATTTAGATTTAGAACTAATTCTTGTTGGTTTATTAATTAATTGAGAAAGGTTTGAGCTATTAAACATATTGCGTTCTGTGGCAGACGAAGAAGCCAACCAGTTTATATTAAAATCACCAAGAAGAATCAGTTCACTATTACAGCCTAAAGATTTAACAGTCGATACAATATTTTTTACTGATTCAGAAGGAGACATAGGAGGTCTATATATATTTCCAATTATTAAATGTTTATTTTCATGTAAAATTAATTTAACAAACAGGCCTTCAAAATGAAGAGGTTTCTCCTTTGGACAGATGACTTGTGACTGTAGGCTTGATGACACATAAGTAGCAACCCCACCCCCTCTAGAACTTCTATCTGCTCTATACAGAATATAATTGTCCAGACAGATGTCAGTATCAGAGACACTAGAGGAAAGCCATGTCTCAGATATTGTAATAATGCTAGGTTTATTGTAGGCTAGCCAAGCCTTTAATTGGTCAATTTTTGGTAATAGGCTTCTGATATTTACATGAATGATTTGAAGACCATTAACCATAGTCTAAGGAAAAAGAGAATAAACAAGAAAAATAGTACTGCATAATAAGAATGTAAATAATAAAATAACTACTAGTCAAGAGCACAGTAACAGACACACACAGGCACACACAAACACACATAGCACAAAACAACTGATCAAGTTGAGGCTTCACTATACAAAAACAAAAAGACAAAACAACAAACTCAGTCTGCAATATGAGGGAAGTATTTTTTTTTTTTTTTTTTTTTTTTTTATAGCAGAGGAACTATACTTTCCTTAAAGCAAATTACTTCCACAGCCAACTGTATTGGGATTTAAGAACTAATATTCTCTCTATATATAAATTTCCCTTTAACTTAAGATAGACAAAACTCTGCTCAACACAAATAGTCGAATACAGTTACAACTAATATAGTAACTGTACGACACAACGTCACGACTGAAGAGTGCGGTTTACGGCAAACACAGAATCACGTGGTCACTTCGGCTCCCATGCCACAGTCAAAATAGTTCATGAAGATAAAGTAACTCAATGAGACACGAGAGTCAAATAATGAAGATAATTACCGACCACATTCAGGTAGGTTCCTTGTCAGCATCGCGTAAGAACGCCTCAACTTCGTCCGGAGAGCGAAAGAAGAGTGATTTGCCATCACTGCGGACTCGAAGAGTTGCAGGAAACAGCAAGGCATACTCGATATCCTTGTCACGGAGCTTCTTTTTTACTGGAGTAAACAGACGCCGTTTTTCCATTAATCCAGCACTGAAGTCAGGATATATATATATTCTACTTCCTTTGTATACAAGCTCTTTTTTCTCACGGGAGAGACGAAGAACTTTTAGCTTGTCTTGAAAATGGAGAAACTTCACAAGAATTGGTCACGGACCAGCTTTGGCATCTCGTCTTATTGATGCTCCCGGAGAGCGATGTGCCTTTTCAATAACCAGGGGAGATGGAAAGTTGGCCTGGCCAAATAGTTGAGTGAAGAGCTGACCAACAAAGCCGATCACATCACGACCCTCAGATCCCTCCGGTACACGGAGCAGGCGAGTTCATCGTGTATTGCTTTCTTACCATAGACCGTACATATCAGTGGACCATGTTAGCATGCTAGCCGCCGCGTTCCAAATAGGAAGTATCCATGGAGGCTCCTGGCTCCATAAAGCCGAGCTGCTATTCATTTTCTATTGTGACATTGGTGCCCTTTACTCTGTAACTGTTTTGGTCAAACTCACCATCTGGAACTAAAATGTCTGTTTTGACTCACTCCACATGATCCTGGTGTTTTTTTTTTCTCGTTGGTTGTTCATTATTATTATCATTATTACAATAATAACTGACCAATCAGGTGCTTCAGTTTCCAGAAGCCGTTTTCGCTCGTGTTAGCAACAGGTTTGATTGACAGCTAGCGCCGCACGTTGCCGTCTATGGTTACTGCCGTCTCCTCTCACCGAGGGGCGGATACCGTTAACAACCGCGCTCCTGATTGGTCCGTGTGGTTGCCACGATACGCACTCGGATTTCCAAATATGGAGTCTGGCTCCGCTTTAGCCGCTATAACTGCTAGCCGTGATGGGCTTCATTTGGCTGGAGCCAAACGCTACGAGTGACGTCACAATCCCATAGTCCACTGATATGTACGGTCTATGGTTCTTACACATCATCCAAATCCTTTTTAATCCCGTCTTTTCTTCTCGCAGGAGGAAGTCGGTTTGGAAGTCCACCAGTTCTGGCCGCTGGTCCGAATCCGCTGCTCCCCGGACCTGCTCTTCTTCCTCTGCAGCATGTACACGCCCATCTGTCTGCCGGACTACCGCAAACCGCTGCCTCCGTGCCGGTCCGTGTGCGAGCGCGCCAAACGGGGCTGCTCCCCGCTCATGAGCCAGTACGGCTTCGAGTGGCCCGAGCGGATGAGCTGCGAGCGCCTGCCTAAGCTCGGCGACGAAACCCTCTGCATGGACCAGAACAGCAGCGACGCCACCACCACCGTCACGCCGCACTTCCCCAAACCCACCCCCAAATCCCGGCCGCGACCCGCCAACTCGAACTCCCCGCTCCTGTGCGATCGCGAGTGCCGCTGCCGAGACCCGCTGGTCCCGATCAAACGCGACTACTTCTACAACCGCGTCAGCACCGGGCTGCTGCCGAACTGCGCCCAGCCGTGCCGCCAGCCGTACTTCTCGACGGAGGAGCACGCCTTCACGGGATTTTGGATCGGATTGTGGTCGATTTTGTGCTTTTTGTCCACGCTGACCACCGTAGCAACGTTCCTAATCGACATGGAGCGCTTCAAATACCCGGAAAGGCCGATAATCTTCCTAGCCATGTGCTATCTTTTTGTTTCGCTGGGCTACATCATAAGATTGGTCGCCGGACACGAGCGCGTAGCGTGTAGCAGCAATAGCGACCCGCCACATATTTTGTACGACACGACTGGCCCCGCCCTTTGCACTTTAGTTTTCCTGCTAATCTACTTTTTCGGCATGGCTAGCTCGATTTGGTGGGTCATTCTTTCTTTTACTTGGTTCCTAGCCGCTGGTTTGAAATGGGGAAGTGAAGCTATCGCCAGCTACTCTCAGTGTTTTCATTTAGCGGCTTGGCTAATCCCTAGCATCAAATCGATCGTCGTTTTAGCGCTCAGCTCCGTCGACGGTGATCCTGTCGCCGGCGTATGCTATGTCGGCAACCAAAATCTTGAAAATTTACGCGGTTTTGTGCTAGCGCCGTTGGTCGTCTACCTCTTCACAGGTTCTCTGTTTTTGCTAGCCGGATTTGTGTCGTTGTTTCGTATCCGTAGCATAATAAAGCAAGGCGGGACCAAAACGGACAAGCTAGAAAGGCTAATGATTCGGATAGGCTTGTTCACGGTGCTATACACAGTCCCTGCTACTATTGTCGTAGCTTGTTTAGTTTACGAACAACATTACAGGCCAGTCTGGGAAAGGGCGCTAGCTTGTTCTTGCTTGTCAGATCCGCAACGCTCAAGTTTAGGTCCAGATTACGCCGTTTTTATGCTAAAATACTTCATGTGTCTTGTCGTGGGAATAACGTCCGGAGTTTGGATTTGGTCCGGAAAAACGTTGGACTCCTGGAGGAGGTTTGTAGCGAGGATTTGCCCCTGTTGGACGCATAAAAGTACAGCTCCTCCGTCGATGTACAGCGAAGCTAGCACAGCGCTAACTGGACACACAGGCACTGGACTAGCACCGGGGATTTACCACAAAGCTACTGCATCACATATCTAGAAACACTGGAAGAAAGACGTTTGGGAAATGGTTCATATAGACATGTGTTTGGGCTAACGGCTAAAGCTATAGTCATTAGCCATTATACATGTGCATTTGGGCTAAAGCTAAATGTGTTTTTGGACTAACGATTAAAGCTAAAGCTATAGCCATTAGCCATTATACATGTGCGTTTGGGCTAAAGCTAAATGTGTTTTTGGACTAACTAGCTAAAGCTATAGTCATTAGCGCTCTCCATTCATGTTGCCACCCTTGATAACAAATTAGCTAAAAAGGCTAATTCTTTTTCACTATTAAAAAAAAAAAGTTTCAATTCTATTTTACGAAGCCCCAAATTGAAATTAATTTTGGATCGAAACATTTTTACCAAATCAAAATCATACAAAATCAAGCGATGAAACAGTCAATAAGACAAGCAGACTGAAAAGCTGCATTGTGTAACTTTTCTGGTTGGGGATAAGTCACCTGCTTGTCTCCATGGAGATGTTATTGATTTAATTAGAACATTCTAGAAGGCTATAGTTGGCTTATCTATATTTCTTTTTATTGAATTACAGAAATAACAAAAGAAAAAAGGGCATACTTACTTTTCACTGTTTTCACTGCAGAAAAGTTACACAGTGCACCTTTAAAAACGTCTAAAATTGAATATTCTGAGTAAAAGTAAGATCATTTTAACTTTTGCAGTGTACGGTTTTAAAAATATAAATATAAGACATTTCGCTCAACTGTTGGAAAACCTCTTTAGTCACTGGAAAAGAACAACCTTTTATTGAAAAAAAAGTTAAATTCTACAGGTTTTAGCAGCTCTATAAGCTACGTGTGGCTACCTCAAATTAATTCACATGAACACAATATTTTATAATTAATGCAATCGTATATTTTTAATCTCTGCTAAACTGAGGCGTCAATGATCGGGAAATAACTAGGACTTTAATCAAATCCGTTTAGCACCGATTTGTTCCTTGTTTTCAGCCACAAATTAACTTTTCATAAATTGGTGGAGAGCAATTTGTTTTTCAATGACGCTCCTATTTTTATACAGCAAAAAAAAAGGTTAAACGTCTCAAATTTTCACTCAAAATGATGACCTTTTGCGTGATGAATTCCACAATAATACACCACAATATAGTTAAAAGGAGCAGAAATGTGTGTTGTTTTGTTTAATTAGCGCTGTGCTGTAAATAGAGCTTTTAAAAACGTCCACACAAGGGAAACGTCGTGAAAAGTAACTCAGTTTGTAGCTAATGTTTGACCTTTTATAAAAGATAAAATTCAAGGTTCTCAGACGGCAAGAATTTAAAAAGTGCTACTATTTAAATATATTTTAGAGAGCGCAACTGGACTATTTTGATTTTGCTGAACACAAAAAATACAGGCGTTTGTCCTTTTATTTCAACCAATTTAATTTCACACATTGAGAGACGGTTATTAAAGTGTATTTATTTCTGTAAATATGTGTATTATAGATGCAATAGTCAGAATCTATGAGAAAAACGTTTGGAAAACTAAGTCTTGACTTGTATAAAGCTGTACATAAATGCAATGTTTGGGCTTGTGTTTGTGAGAGGCGCGTGTTTTGATGATTGTGGAAAAAGTCCCGTCTAATAAGTGTCATTTCTGTGATTTAAAATGTCACAGAGGACTTTAAATTTGACTGAAATCTGTTTGGAATAAGACTTTTCAAATCGAATTGTTTAAAATCTAAATTATTTTGTAGGTTTGCTTCTGATTGCAAAGTGAATCTGCAGGTTTTATGTTTTATTTTTAGTCTAAATGTGCTTTACAATTCCTTTTTTACACAAGTTATTCTGTTTATTTTTGGTCGTTTTGACACTAAAGTCCAGGAGTCAACAAAACAAACCATTTAATCGTTCAAATTTGATCGACTAATATTGAAAATGTCCTTTTTCTCCACCAGGAACATTAATCCAGACACAGATGTAGCATTACAAATACTGGAATAAGGATTTTTGAGTCAAATTTAACAAAATACGTGAAGAAATCAGGTAATATATATTGTTTTTAATGACACTGGACATGTTTTGTAAATTAATGGTAGTAATATATCTTTGCACTGCAGTTCCTCTGTGAACCAGCAGGAGGAGCACAGTCTACACACAATTTAAACGTTTAAAAATCCACACATTTATCCCAGTTTTTATTAATTTATTCCCGTGTGTTTGAGGGAGTGATTGTCGAAAGTAGAGATACTGATAATGTTCTTTATGACACTATTTTTGTTGAGTTTAAATGTGGAATAAAATGGGTTTGAACCATTGAAAATGACTTAATTCCGTTTGTGTTTGTCTTTTAGACTCTGGCGGCATTTTAAGCATTAATACTTTGTTCTCTGGAGGCCAACGAAATGTGCAGGTAAACTCTGACACAAAGTGAAGGTTTTTGAAGACGACGTGGTCAAACTTTTAAGAATGTAACAGGATCAAAACATTTACATTGGTGTTTAATGCCACATGGTTATCCTGACAATTTTACAAAATCAAAATGTTTGGTCAAGATTATGTTGTATTCGAGTCATTTTCGAATACAACATGAACCAGGGTCTGAACCAGGTTTAAACCAGGTCTGAACCAGAGTTAAACCAGGACTGAACCAGGTCTAAACCAGATTTAAACCAGGTCTAAACCAGATTTAAACCAGGACTGAACCAGATTTAAACCAGGACTGAACCAGGTCTAAACCAGATTTAAACCAGGTCTGAACCAGATTTAAACCAGATTTAAACCAGGTCTGAACCAGATTTAAACCAGGTCTAAACCAGATTTAAACCAGGTCTGAACCAGATTTAAACCAGATTTAAACAAGGTCTGAACCAGATTTAAACCAGGTCTGAACCAGGTTTAAACCAGGTCTGAACCAGGTGTAAACCAGGTCTGAACCAGGTCTAAACCAGATTTAAACCAGGTCTAAACCAGGTCGAAACCAGGTCTAAACCAGATTTAAACCAGGTCTAAACCAGATTTAAACCAGGTCTAAACCAGATTTAAACCAGGTCTAAACCAGATTTAAACCAGGTCTAAACCAGATTTAAACCAGGTCTAAACCAGGTCTAAACCAGGTCTGAACCAGATTTAAACCAGTTTGCTCAAGATTATGTTGTATTCGAGTCATTTTCAGTAAAAAGTAAAAACAAGAAACTAGATTCGTTAAACCAAAGTAATTCTGCAGATATGTTTACAAATTTTAAAAACACAAACGACACAGACCACTCACATTTTGTTCATGATTAGTGTTTATTTAAAATAGTCCATCTGCAAATGATTCTGTTAAAAACACGACAGGTTCACAGCTAAAGCCTACACAGTAAGCAACAAGGAGCCGCCCCTCGTGTCTGTGGGGTTTGTTCAGAGCTCAAACCGGACCGGGTCTGAACCAGGACTCTGAGGGGCAGCACAATACTGTTAATGGACTTTCAAAGAGACCAGACATTGTCCACAGCCTGTAAACTAAAGTCTCACTGAGGAACATCGGCTCAAAGGGGGTGACTTCTGGGGCGACGAGGTTTATTCTGGAAAATCACACAAAAACAGCAAGAAACTGGGACTAAACCAGGTCTAAAGCAGCTCTGATGGATTCTGACAAGAACTGCACCGAACCAGGTCTAAACCAGGTTTAAACCAGGTCTAAAGCAGGACTAAACCAGGCTTAAACCGGGTCTGAACCAGGTTTAAACCGGGTCTGAACCAGGTCTAAACCAGGCTTAAACCAAGTCTGAACCAGATTTAAACCAGGCCTGAACCAGATTTGAACCAGGCTTAAACTAGGTCTAAACCGGGTCTGAACCAGGCTTAAACCAGGTCTAAACCAGGTCTAAACCAGGCTTAAACTAGGTCTAAACCGGGTCTGAACCAGGTCTAAACCAGGCTTGAACCAGGTCTGAACCAGGTCTAAACCAGGCTTAAACCAGGTCTAAACCAGGCTTAAACCAGGTCTAAACCAGGCTTAAACTAGGTCTAAACCGGGTCTGAACCAGGTTTAAACCATGTCTAAACCATGTCTAAACCAAGTCTAAACCAGGCTTAAACTAGGTCTAAACTGGGTCTGAACCAGGCTTAAACCAGGTCTAAACCGGATCTAAACCAGGCTTAAACCAGGTCTAAACCGGGTCTAAACCAGGCTTAAACCAGGTCTAAACCAGGCTTAAACCAGGTTTAAACCAGGTCTAAACCAGGCTTAAACCAGGTCTAAACCAGGCTTAAACTAGGTCTAAACCGGGTCTGAACCAGGTCTAAACCAGGTCTAAACCAGGCCTAAACCAGGTCTAAACTGGGTCTAAACCGGGTCTAAACTGGGTCTAAACCAGGCTTAAACCAGGTTTAAACCGGGTCTAAACCAGGTCTAAACCGGGTCTGAACCAGGCTTAAACCAGGTCTAAACCGGGTCTAAACCAGGCTTAAACCGGGTCTAAACCAGGCTTAAACCAGGTCTAAACCAGGCTTAAACCGGGTCTGAACCGGGTCTGAACCAGGTCTAAACCAGGCTTAAACCAGGTCTAAACCAGGCTTAAACTAGGTCTGAACCAGGTCTAAACCAGGTCTAAACCAGGCTTAAACCAGGTCTGAACCAGGCTTAAACTAGGTCTAAACCAGGCTTAAACCAGGTCTAAACCAGGTCTAAACCAGGCTTAAACCAGGTCTAAACCGGGTCTGAACCAGGCTTAAACCGGGTCTGAACCAGGTCTAAACCAGGCCTAAACCAGGCCTAAACCAGGTCTAAACCAGGTCTAAACCAGGCTTAAACCAGGCTTAAAACAGGTCTAAGCCGGGTTTAAACCAGGTCTAAACCGGGTCTAAACCAGGCTTAAACCAGGTCTAAACCAGGCTTAAACCAGGTCTAAACCAGGCTTAAACCAGGTCTAAACCAGGCTTAAACTAGGTCTAAACCGGGTCTAAACCAGGTCTAAACCAGGTTTAAACCAGGTCTGAACCAGGTCTAAACCAAATTTGAACCAGGTCTAAACCAGGCTTAAACCAGGTCTAAACCAGGTTTAAACCAGGTCTAAACCAGTTCTAAACCAGGCTTAAACCGGGTTTGAACCAGGTTTAAACCGGGTCTGAACCAGGTTTAAACCGGGTCTGAACCAGGTTTAAACCGGGTCTGAACGAGGTTTAAACCAGGTCTGAACCAGGTTTAAACCAGGTCTGAACCAGATTTGAACCAGGTCTAAACCAGGTCTAAACCAGGCTTAAACCAGGTCTAAACCAGGTTTAAACCGGGTCTGAACCAGGTTTAAACCAGGTCTGAACCAGGTCTAAACCAGATTTGGACCAGGTCTAAACCAGGCTTAAACCAGGTTTAAACCGGGTCTGAACCAGGTCTAAACCAGGCTTAAACCAGGTTTAAACCAGGTCTGAACCAGGTTTAAACCGGGTCTGAACCAGGTTTAAACCAGGTTTAAACCAGGTCTGAACCAGGTTTAAACCGGGTCTGAACTGGGTCTGAACCAAGTCTAAACCGGGTCTGAACCAGGTTTAAACCAGGTCTGAACCAGGTCTAAAGCACCTCTGAAGGATTCTAACCACAAGAGCTGGTCTAAACCAGGACTAAACCCGGTCTAACCCGAGTCCAAAGCACCTCTGATACTAAACCATTCAAGACGGGGAACAACCTCCTCAAAATTCTCTAGATTTACATTTTCAAATGGTGTTTTCAGGCCTTGCATCACATATTTTGCAGAACAGTTTTACTTTTTTCTTACATCATATTCTTTATATTCAAACCATTTTAATATTTTGCAAACAATCATTCTATGCTGCACAGTTTGACTTTGACATTGCATAATACACTTAAATCTTGCCTTCATCGTTGTTTCAGGTTCACATTTTTGAGCTAAATTGACTTGATCCTCTTTATTGAACGGAATTAGTTATTTCAATGTTTTGTTTTTTCTCATATACACATCACTATCAGCCACTTGTTGAATATTTGCTCATCAGACGTCTCTTTTTTAACAGAATAGTGAGTTTAAATGTAAATACTCGGGCAGTGAAGCTAAAGAAGAGGTTAAATGTTTACATAATCAACAAACTTTACATTTGTAGAAAAGGTTTCAGACTCTAACTTCTTCCTTTTGAGCAGAAATAATGGACCCTGGATCAAATGACACGACACGATTCATTTCTAACCAAATATATACACGGCGTTGTGCTCAGACGTTTACACACTCAGAATTTGTGGTTTTCTTGGGGCCGTTTTTCAGAGAACATGAATAAAACAAAAACGATTCTTTCTCTCATAATTAATGGTCGTGTGAAGAAGCCATTTATTATAAAACAAATGCGTTTAGAGCGGAGTAAACGTTTAATAAAAAGAGTAAATACAGCGTAGTGCCTCCTTTAATAAATCAATAACCACGAGTGGAAGAAAAGTTTATCATTTACGCTCTCGGGAAAATAGCTTGAAAAAAAAAAAACAACGAAATTCTGTCAAGGTTTGTAAACTCATGAGCACAACTGTGTGTCCCAGATTAACAAATGAAATGTTATTTGTGAACTTTGCCACAACTTTACTTCAATTTGCGAGCCTTACTACAGATAAACTGTTGATATTGGCATTAATTATCAAATCAAATATTGGTTTTGGCTGAAAATAATCAGTTCCAGACCATTTCTACATCTGCATCGATCGTAAAACTAATAAATCCTGCATCTTTGGCATCATTTTGTAATTTTGAACCTGGAAAAGCAACAATTCAGCTGTCATTTTCTTTTTTTTTTTTACATTATTTTGCGTTAAATGTGTCTGAATTGTGTTATTTATCGTTCATTGTGATCTGAAAATCACAATTAGACTTCACGGATTAAATAAAAGTTGAATAATAAACTGCTGGAGGCTTTTTGTCAATACTAAAATGGCACTGGTGACTTCAAAATGTGCATTAATAACTTTATACGGAGCAGAATTTCCAGCTAATCTCTCTTTTTGCACAATAAGTATATTTTATAAACAATACATTTAGCACTGGCCAGAACTTGTCTTTGGTAAAACATTGTAAAATCTATCAAACTAATATTGTAGAATTGAAAAGAGATCGAATTGGCATCAGTAACATTTGAAGAAATGACCAAAGACTTCAATATTTGACAGAAACACGAGAACACACCTGTAAATATCATAAATAATCCGAAAAAACTGCTAATACCAGGTTAAAATTCCTCTAAAAAAGTGGTAAAAGTGAAGTTAAATTGGCACTAAACGTAGAAGACTCACAGTAAACCTGCTCTAAAGTCGACGTCGTTTGTAAACTTTAGTTCAAACTCATTAAAAAACCACTCGCCCAAAAGTCAAACAGCCTTCGAGCCGATATTTTCTGAGGACAAATGGAAGTAACAGATCGTTTTAAAGGCGCACGGCGTAACTTTTGTGCTGGAAAAGCTACAGAGTGCAGCTTTAAACCTCCAATCCGTTCTGAATTTTGTACGCGGTCAGTAATTCGGTGTGGAGTCCCGGTTTGTGTCGTCGGCTGTTGGTTAAATACGTTTGTTCTGGGTCGGACAGAGGAGGGGGAGGAGACAGAGGGGGCGTGGCTTTGATCGGACTGGACCTACGACAGGACGGCGTTGGAGCGGCGGATCCCGATCAGGTTGTCGGCGCTGAACGAGCGTCTCATGGCGGCGCGGCTCAGGTCTTTGTACTTGTCCTCGCACAGACGTGAGATCGCCTGCAGGAGAAACGCACGAGGAAGTCAGTCGAGCGGAATAAAGATTATTATTAAGAGAACAGAAAACACAAAGAACAGCACGACCAGAAAGAGTAGAAAAAGAAAACAGCAGCTAAAGAAGTTAAAGTCTATATGACAGGTTCTGATGACATTCTAATTCTGACTTAGTTAGGCACCTGTGGTAAATATTTATCATAGTTTTACATTTGTGAAGTTGCGGTTTGTTAAGATGTTCTAAGAAGAGCCCTCTGGTTGGTTAAAGGCGCTCACCTCTAGTTTCTGAGCCCTCCGGTTGGTTAAAGGCGCTCACCTCTAGTTTCTGAGCCCTCCGGTTGGTTAAAGGCGCTCACCTCTAGTTTCTGAGCCCTCCGGTTGGTTAAAGGCGCTCACCTCTAGTTTCTGAGCCCTCAGGTTGGTTAAAGGCGCTCACCTCTAGTTTCTGAGCCCTCTGGTTGGTTAAAGGCTCTCACCTCTAGTTTCTGAGCCCTCTGGTTGGTTAAAGGCGCTCACCTCTAGTTTCTGAGCCCTCTGGTTGGTTAAAGGCGCTCACCTCTAGTTTCTGAGCCCTCCGGTTGGTTAAAGGCGCTCACCTCTAGTTTCTGAGCCCTCTGGTTGGTTAAAGGCGCTCACCTCTAGTTTCTGAGCCCTCTGGTTGGTTAAAGGCTCTCCTCTAGTTTCTGAGCCCTCCGGTTGGTTAAAGGCCCTCACCTCTAGTTTCTGGAGCCCTCTGGTTGGTTAAAGGCGCTCACCTCTAGTTTCTGAGCCCTCAGGTTGGTTAAAGGCGCTCACCTCTAGTTTCTGAGCCCTCCGGTTGGTTAAAGGCGCTCACCTCTAGTTTCTGAGCCCTCTGGTTAAAGGCGCTCACCTCTAGTTTCTGGAGCCCTCCGGTTGGTTAAAGGCGCTCACCTCTAGTTTCTGAGCCCTCCGGTTGGTTAAAGGCGCTCACCTCTAGTTTCTGAGCCCTCTGGTTGGTTAAAGGCGCTCACCTCTAGTTTCTGAGCCCTCTGGTTGGTTAAAGGAGCTCACCTCTAGTTTCTGAGCCCTCTGGTTGGTTAAAGGCGCTCACCTCTAGTTTCTGAGCCCTCCGGTTGGTTAAAGGCTCTAGTTTCTGAGCCCTCTGGTTGGTTAAAGGCGCTCACCTCTAGTTTCTGAGCCCTCAGGTTGGTTAAAGGCGCTCACCTCTAGTTTC